>VYZX01009046.1:7282-45224 GCA_013401335.1 Brachypteracias leptosomus | reverse complement strand
GTCCTCCAGATATGACAAGCCGTCTTTTCAAACCAGACCTGGAACAAATTGGTTCTTGGAACATACTTCTCTGTTGATCGACGAGATGTAAAATAACCTGTATCTATATAAATATAAAGTCACAGTCAAGTTTTGATGCTATGTTTGCTGCCCAGATACTGTGCTTAAAAAAAAAACAAGCCCAACTTTACTTTCCTTCTCCCCGTGACCCATAGGATTACAACCATAGTGTTTTCTTTGTGGGTGAAGCCACCGTGGTGCATCTTTCACTGGAATGAAGAACCTGCCCTGGGATGGTTTTTTTGTAGACTTTCGCATCATTGACACCTTCCAGAAACCTCAGTGAGAGGCTCATCAGTGCCTGCCCATCAGTGATCTACCCATTTTGGGCTTGAGACATGAAATTACCCACCTTGTGGAATACTGGGCCAAACTGGACTTTTGGGGAGATTGCTAGCTGGTGGTGTGCCATGCTGTGAACATCTTGCCAGTCCTCAGCTGTGACCATGATCGCTGTGGAGCTTTCAGACTTTTCTCTTTTGAGAAGTGATTCCTTTTGCCATGTGGAGAAGGTCAGTGGAAGTGCAGCACCCAACGTGTTCATGGTGCTTTCTTTCTGTGCTGGGATTTCATCACTGTTGGGGGAGAAAAAGAGACAAGTGCTGAGGTAGGTATTGCTTGGGGTTCCCAACTGGTTTGTGTGAACCTGTGTTGGTTTCCCAGACTAATTGCTCAATGCTTCCCATTGTTGGCTCTGTTTGATGACAGTGAAAATTGTGCTGTTTCAAAACCTGGTCTTGCTCTTGAGCTGTTGCATTTTAGGATGTACAGACAAGGTATAGGAGTGTGTCTTGGAGCTCACTTAATTCCATGTGGAGAGCTTGGACCCTCCACAGCTCTGAAACTAACCCCACGGCCTGGATTATCGAGGCAGCTGTGGGTGTGAGGCCAGTTGGAGGCTGCCCAGTCTAAACACCCCTCTGCAAGTGTGGCAGATGAGGTGGAGCATGACCTGCTTGAGAAGCTCCCCTCTAGGAAATAGATGGAAAGTTGGGTGAGTGAAAGCATCCCCTGGGTTGTGAGGTGGGGGTGATTGCTGCTGGGATGTGGTTGTCCTCATTGAGTCACAGTAAAGCTCTGAGCACATTTAGGCTTGAAGAAGGACATTGAGGGGCTGGAGCTTGTTCAGAGAAGGACAACAAAGCTGGGGAAGGGTCTAGAGCAGGAGTGTGGTGAGGAGCAGCTGAGGCACCTGGGATTGTTCAGCCTGGAGAAAAGGAGGCTCAGGGGAGACCTTCTGGTTCTACACAACTCCCTGAAAGGAGGTTGAAGCCAGGTGGGGTTGGTCTTTTCTCCCAAGGAACAAGCGACAGGACAAGAGGACACGCCCTCAAGTTGCACCAGGGGAGGTTTAGATTGGAAATGTGGAACAATTTCTTCATGAAAAGGGTTGTCCAGGCTTGGCCCAGGCTGCCCAGGGCAGTGGTGGAGTCCCCATCCCTGGAGGGGTTTCCAAGCCATGGAGATGTGGTGCTGAGGGACATGGTTTAGCGGTGCCCTGGCACTGGGGGAACGGTTGGACTTGATGATCTTAAAGGTCTCTTCCAATCTGAACAAGTCTATGATTCTATGAAGTTAAAGATTTATTACTCTTGCTGAACAGAGTGTATAAATTAGATTCCTTTTAAAGCCCTTTTGAGGACCAAAGTGATGAGGTGACCTCTGTCAACAATTGCCTTTATTCTGAATCCAAACCAGCTCCCACAGTCGGACAGGTCCCACTTTCTGTATCATCACTCACATCACTTCTTGTCACTGTAACAATAACTTGCTGATTTTAAGCACTAACCCCCCTCCCCCCCAACTTTCTCAGAAGACAATGTGTTCAGAATATGAGATGCTAAATTGAGATCCTGTCAAGTCATGACAGCTTAGTAAAAGCTCTTCAGGGGTATTACTTATAAAAGCTTTCTCATTTCAAGAAATTCAAGATTTCTTTTAAAAAGCTACTTAAAACAGCAGGTTTTAATGTCATTTAGCCAGGCAACAGAAGAAGTGGTTACTCATTTTAAAGACCTTAACACTTGTACTACCAGCACCAAAAATCTCTTGGCTCGTAAGTGCAGAGACACTTGGAGTTTCCTCTTGCTGGAAATCTGTTGCCATCGTCTTTTTAGGTAAAACCAAAATACACCCAATTTTCTGCCCAGTTTGCAAAATTGCTTTCTGGGAGTCTAGTAATGGCAATTCAAAATGCTTCAATATTTTCCCCACAAAATGGAATGAAGACTGAAGGTGGCTCTGGTGCTGGGTGTTCAGAACCACTGTTGATGGTTGTTCCCTGTGGCAGGATATGGCCAGTGAGGGGACAGCTGCTGGAATGTGGTATTAGGTGGAGGAGAGCAGAGAAAAAAAGTAAGTGGCACATATAAATCGTAGAATGGTTCTGGTTGGAAGAGACCTTTAAAATTGAGTCCAGCCATTCTCCCAGCACTGTCAGATCACCACTAACCCATGTCCTTCAGCCCCACATCTCCACGGCTTGGAAACCCCTCCAGGGATGGGGACTCCAGCACTGCCCTGGGCAGCCTGGGACAGCCCTTCAGAACCCTTTCAGAGAAGAAATTGTTCCTCGTGTCCAACCTAAGCCTCCCCTGGCACAACTTGGGTCCGTTTCCTCTTGTCCTGTCTCTTGTTCCTTGGGAGAAGAGCCTGACCCCTCGTGGCTCCAGCCTCCTTTCAGAGAGTTGTGTAGAGCCAGAAGGTCTCCCCTGAGTCTCCTTTTCTCCAGGCTCTACACCCACAGGTCCCTCAATATAGAGATCCAGAGACATGATGTATCTCTTGATAAGAATGGAAACAAGACTTTGAAATAGTGTGAGGAAAAGAAAAGGCTGAAGAGGGACAAGGAAGGTAAAGGGTTCTTGCCTTGAGAGCTGCTGGTTGTGTTTATGTCACTGGTTGGAGCCAGCTCTCGTGGCTTTAGGAAATCCTTCCCCCCTCTCTGGGGAGAGGTTTAATTCCATGAACCTGCTGCTCTGTCACCTCCTCACCAGGGCAGAGACCAGTTCAGGTCTTTTCCTCTTATGTGCATCAGCAATTGCCCCAGCCAAGGAGGAGGTGGCTGCACCCACCAGTGCTTCTGCTGGGAAGTCCAAGAGCAGCCATGTCTGTCTCTTGTGTGTTGTTTAATACATTTGTGTTTTCTTTTCATGCAGGTAAATTAAATTTTGCTTTCCTGGCCTCACAGCCTATCCTATTGATCATATTGACCATGGAGGAACATAGACTAGACATGAAGCCTTCTGGATCCTCAGTTGTGTCTTCCATAGCACTGATCCTGGGAACCATATGCTGGCCACTCATCAGGCCCTGAAGAGAGCGTGACTTTTACTTTGGCTTTTTTTTTTCCCGTGCCACCCACTCCTTTTTTTTCCTTCGTTGAGCGATAACAGACTCATGGAGACTCCACACCCCGTTGGCACTTGAGGAATGTACTGTGTCCAAGCCCTGCAGACTTCTGGATTGGGTTTCCTCCTCCCCTTCTGCTTTCTCTTCCTACCTTTGGCTTTATTTATATATTTTGTTCTTTCCTCACCCCTCGGTTGTCACTGCGGCGTCTCGGAGGAATGCAGGTGATGGAGCACCACGCATCTCTTGCCATGGACACCAGACCAGGTGCCACCGCCCAAAACCCGCTCCCCTCAGCTGCCGAAGTGACATTCTACATAAAACATGCCATTGCAGTGATATAAATACATTCTTCTTCTTTTTTTTCTTGAGTGGATAAGGGATTATTCTCCTCTGGAAGGTGCGTACGTGTGCTTGTGTGCGTGTGGTTGCGTGCGAGTCACCTCCCGTGGAGACCTGCCCGTGAAGGTGCTGAGAACATCTCTGGAAGCTCAAGAGTCCCCATCACATCGTTGCTCGTGTCTGCAGCAATGGCCAGAACACACACATTAAAAAACCTTTGAATTTCTGTACCTAGAAGTGTATTTTTTAGCTGCCACACCAATGAGCAGCTCTGCAGCCCGAGGTGGGGACAGCGCTGAGTTCCTTTGGAGTTGTGGATCACGGGATCCAGGAGGGGGCTAAAGATTCCCCCTGTGTGTTGTTTAATCATAATTAATGCCCTATTCACGATCAGCACCGGCCAGTTTCTCACTGGCGAGGTGATGGAGGCAGCACCTCCATATCCACCCACTGGTAACCCTGAACTGTGTTGTTAAGTAGCCTTTTTTTATCTGGAAAAAAGAGGGTTTTGAAGACTTGTTGAATGCGAACCAATATATGCAATCCTTCCACTGGCAGAAGCACCTTGCTCTGTGTGCAAGCTGTGAGTAACTTGTGATGTAATAACCCAAACCCTTCAGCTGAGGAACAGAACCACAAGTAGTAAGAGGGTTGTGAACCACGTCCTGTTCCTTGCACAGGTGACGTGGAGCTCAGCAGAAGCTGCTCTTCCTTCCATGGCCGAAGGAATGGTGCCAAAACTTTTTGGTACTACCTAGAGAAGCTTCCTGTGTTGGGAGACCTCCCTGGTTTGAGCCTGGGGAGCTGGTGCTGGGTGTTTGGAGTGGGGTGGGCGATGCTCCCTGGTGTGGTACCCACATAAACTACCACGGGATGGGGCATCACCCCAGTAGGGGGGTCAAGTGAAGTGATAGAGCTTATGGAAGCTCCTGCTCCTTCCTCGCTGACCCTCCATGTCCATCATCAACCTGCCAGCTCTGGCAGGGTCAGCAGGAGGGATGTGAGGGTAGATGTGCCCGTGGTTGGGGTGCCAGGAGGTGCCAATGATGGTGGCTGCTCCTGATGGAAGAGCCCGTCCCCAGGACTGTCTCTCACGATGAGCCTCTGTCTGTTCAGAATTTGTCCTGCTCACACACCACTGGTTGATGTTTGTCCGGGTTTCTTGCTGTACTAATTTTGTGATGGATCTTATGTATTAAAAAATATATATGTATAAAATACAAAAAGCTGGTAAGTAGCCAGTAAACAGGACTTTAAAAAAGCAGTATTTTTCTTTTACGTGACATTTTCATAACCAGAAAAAGAAAGAAAAAAAAAATAAATCTGAAATACTAATCAGACGAATAAAAAGAGAGCGCATTTATTTTTTTGTATCACTGCAAGTATGTTGGAATATGCAAGGACTGTGGTTAAAATTAGAATGTATGAGGCATATTATAATTTAGTTCATACTGAAAAAAAAAATCTAACAGCATTTCTTGGTTCGTGCATTTGAACGATCTCTGGGTTAGATATAGAGATTTTTCTATTTTGTTTTAATTTGTAATTCCCCCCCTCCCCCCTCCATGAATTTTAGGTACACATAACTTATGTCATTTATTTATGGTCTTTTATACCTAGTTTGTAAAATTGTAAAATAGCCAACAATGCAAATGTTTGCATTTGAAAATAATAAAGTAGTTGCTGTACAAACCTGAAACGGGCTATTTTTTCATATTGCATGTTTTTTTAATTTGGGATTTAGATACAAATACAGAACTTGGAGCAACAATCCTGGTGTTTGCCCCAAAGGGATGAATTCTCTTCAGTAGATTCCACAGGAGTGGAATCTACTGTGTGATGGTCACACACATGTGGGCACCTGCCAGGAGTGTGGTGGCCTCAACCATCGCTTCTTCACAAAGCTGCTCCTTGGTTGAGGATGTTCAGGCTTCCTGGTGCTTTCACCATCAGAATTAATTTGTACAGAGGCCGCAGGTACCACAGAAAGGGTGGTGGTGACTCTGCTGGAAATGTTCTTAAGCTTTTGACTTGTCTGTTTGAAAGACATTTTGAACCAGATTCTTGGGAAAGAAAGGAGGTTGTGATGAGGCTGGTGTTGGGCTCTTCTCCCAAGTAACTAACGACAGGACAAGAGGTGATGGCCTCAAGCTGCACCAGGGGAGGTTTAGATTGGATATTAGGAAGAAGTTCTTTACTGCAGGAGTGGTCAGGCACTGGAACAGGCTTTCCAGGGAGGTGGTGGGGTCACCATCCCTGGCGGGGTTCAACAAATGAATAGATGTGGGGCTTGGAGACATGGTCTATGGGTCAGGGAGATGTTGGACGAAGGTTGTACTGGATGATCCTGGAGGTCCTTTCCAACCTAATCGATTCCATGATTCTTTATTCAGCCAGTTGGTGCCAGGGCTGGAAAAACAGATTCTGTTTCACACGCACAAAGAAGTTTTACAAATTAAAAACAAAACCTTTACATCTTTTTAAGAAAAGACTGTTTCAGAGTGCTGGTGTGTGCTGAACACTTGGGTGCTCCCCCTTCCCTTCCTGATTCTCTGTGTTTTCTCTTTTAGCTCCCAAATCTGTGAAATCCTATCAAAACCTTTACCCCAAGGGTTTCATCTTCTTCAAAGCATATGGATTTTACTGAAATATTTCCTTATGAAAAAAGACATTACTTCTTTCTTTGTGTCTTGCCCTTTCCATGTATTTATACAGTAGCATGAGGCTCTATATTTACATATATTCACATATAGAGCCTATAGATTCACATCTTGGTGGCAGCGCACGCAGCAGCCCATGGGCTAAGCATGGAGTAGTGTGAAGACCAGACGTGATTTATCCAGAGACACTGGGGCACTTCTAGACACGTCAAGAAAAAACAAAATGGGTTTTGACAATTGGGAAGAAAGAAACCCCAACCACGTTATGCTCTAAATCAACAAGTTGATTAAAACTAGAGCTGCGTTTGAGGCCTTGACCTCAGTTATTTTACCCTTTCCCTCCCAAGGAAGTTCCCTCAGGCCATTGACTGATTGTCTATTGAATGGGTTGCAGACCTCTGACATATCTGATTTCTGGCAGTGGCCCTGAGCTGAATTCTTTGTTTACAGGAGCCTCTGATGAAGTTGCATGTATATATAGATGTTTTCTTTAAAAAGTGAAATTAAAACCTAAAGTTTTCCCTTCCAATCAGCTTAGTAGAACGTGCTCCCCGTGGGTGGATGGAGAGAGCAGCCACAGGAACATGCTCCACTAGCTTACTTTTATACCCATATATATATAGGGTAATTATATTCCAGTAATCTGCTGTGGATTACGAGCCTGTGCCAGACCAACAGAAGATAATGAAATCCTTGTTTTTATGGTGCTCTCCAAGTTAGTCATGATTCTGCTTTATGAAATCTTGTAACCAGTTAAATGGGCTGAGGCATTTTGGTGTGTTCTTTTTTTGCAGACTATATTTTTAAATTAAAATTTTAAAAAAGGTGCTGGTCAGCAGAACAAAACCACCATCAGGAGACCTGCTCTGCTCCTCCTCCCAAGGGAACCTGCCTCTCTGGGGTCTAGAGCTAAAATCTCCAGGCTGGGACATCTGGAGCTCTTGGGCAATTACAGGTGTGGGTAGGTGCCTACTGCCAACTTTTTAATGATGCTTTGGAGCTGCTTAGCCGAGGGCTGCAGCACCTCTTGTAATGAGCTCCTGCTTCCCACTTGGATTTTCAGCCTTGTGTTAAGCATCTTGCTGATGAAGCTCCCAAACGCCTCCATCATAATCAGCTGGGGAAGGGATTTTTCAGAAGCTGACCATCACAGCAAGGAGCCTTGCAAGCTCAGAGAGGTTGGGAAGCAACGGAGGGACCTGCTGTGCTGCTCTGGTGCCTCTCACCCCTCAGAACCTGCTGCAAACCCTGCCCTGAGCCTGTGTCTAGGAGAGCTGCCCAAGGCAGGTCCTGCCCCTGCAGGCCCTTCTTGAAGAGGATAGATTTAAATTATAAAGTAGGAAGAAGTTCTTCATTATGAGGGTGGTGAGATCCTGGAAGAGGTTGCCCAGGAAAGTTGTGGATGCTCCATCCCTGAAGGTGTACAAGGTCAGGTTGGACGGGGCTTTGAGCAACCTGGTCTAGTGGGAGGTGTCCCTGCCATGGCAGGAAGTTGGAACTAGATGATCTTTGAGGTCCCTTCCAACCCAAACCATTCTATGATATTGTGTTCTCTCTTCCCGTCTCTCATGGCCTTCAAAACCAGGCCTTCTCTCACAACAAAAATATTACTGGGATGGTGGCTTTCATGCAAGGTGTTTTGCCTTCTTCCTAGGAGCAATGGTGGTGTGACCTGAGCAAAAGTCAAAGGTACAGGAGGGTCCTCCAGCAAATGAGGGGACTGGGTGGGTGTCCCCTGTCCTGGGAGATGCTCTCTGAGCTCCTGCTCATTTGGAAGCTGTGGGAAGATCATTAGCTCTGGGAGAGCATCAGCATTTAGGCTGCTCGGTGACTGTGGCTGGCCAAGCCCTACATGCTTTGCAAATGCAAATATCTGGGAGGTGAGTGGGCATCAGAGTGAAAGTTTTCAGCAGGTTTAAATCCAAAAGTCCCTTAAAAACTCTGGCCTCAAATTTTCAGTTCTGTGGAGCTCACTACCATGTGCCAATGGGATCACCTGGAAGCTCAACACTTAAAAATTCAGCAGGAGAACCCCCAAGGGAAGCAGGGGAGGACTTGGCTCACCTGATTAATCTGTGTGTCAGAGCTTACCTGGGACTTTCCAGCCAGCAGATCCACAACATATGACATTTATTTTCACCTTCTTGAAAAATCAGTTAAAACTCCCTTGGAAAAAACCATCTGAGGCTACAACTGAGTGATGAAGTTCCTCCACACCTAGGGAGGCTGCTGCCCTGATGGATCAGCGTAGGATGAAAGGCCACGGAAAGGTAACATAATAATAAGGAAATGAGGATAAATGAGTTGATCTGGTCCTGCAGGTGCCGTGAGCTGATTTCACTCCTTAGCTATGTGAAACTTCAGGTAGTTTTTATTTAGATTTTTCACCAGAAAAATATGTTTTAAAGTGTGTTTTGGCGATGACTCAAGTAGCGATAGCAGAGACAGGTCGGTCTTTTTTTATGTGGCCGTTACCCGTGCAAATATTTGAAGTACACATTCAACAATTCAAAATGATGGTTTCCAACAACAGCCTGAAGGTTGCTGTGGAGGCCCCAGCTCCTCGCTTTGTTTGTAGGTACATGTGGTGGTGGCAGATGAGGTTTGTTTGGCCAAGTGGTGAGGGTGGCAGCAGAGTGTCCTCAGAGACCTTTGTTGTCATTTCTGCAGTGCTCCACCATGGTTGTGGAAGAGGCAGGACATGTAGGTATCATTCCCCAACTCCTGATCTGCAGATGGAGGAAAGAAATGGAGAATTAAACTCTGTCATTACAGGAGTTTCAGGCTTGGGCAGGCACAATGTGCTCCCAACCGTTGGACAGTCCCAATGGGCAGCAGCTCCTCAGCTTTGCCTTCAGGAGCCATGGGAAAGGCAGAGCCATGATTTGGGAGTTTTGCCGACTTGGCTGATTCCTCACAGAGGGGAAAACAGCCAGCAACCAACTAACTGGCTGGTATTTTTTTCAGAAGTACCAGCAGTGCAGTTCCTGTTGGTTCAATTTTTGAAGATTCACCCATGATGATGCCGTTTCACACCATGTGCACTTCTGTGGTGGCTTCCTACTGCTCTGGGTGAGGTAGGGAGGAGACCCCAAGCCAGTGGCAGCTACTGAATATTTGCAGGCAATATCTCTGCTTTTCCCATGCCCATAGATGTGGCTTTCCTCAGTGTTAGTGCCTTCAAAAACTGATTGATTTCTAGAAATTTTCTTACCCAAGTGTTGCTTCTCTTTCCACCTGCTCTTATCTTCACACCAGGCAGCAGCCTACTAGGAGCTACTTTTGACTTACCCAGGGCTTTGGAGCTGATTAATTTTGGAGCTGATTAGTTTTAGAGCTGATTTAGAGCCAGTTTATCATCCCGAGCAGGTGGAAGAGATCATCAAAAAAATTTTCTAATCAGCTTTGAAAGTGGGTGTAGTTGATCCAGGAACAAAAAGCATTCAGCAACTGCTAAATCCAATCAACCGTGGGTGACTGATTACTTTTAGCTTTCTTAATTGATTGGCTGTGACATTTCTGCCAAGGAGCTATTCTGAAACCCAAGGAAGTCCACACAACTGTTTCAAATTCTGGGAATAACTTGGGAGTTATGTCTTAAACCTGAGTTTGAATTCAACAGGAAGGAGTATGGCAAGGAAAATACCCAGATGAGGGTGCAAGAGCTGTGCTGGATTAGGGAGGGTGGCTTTTTTCTCTTGCTTAGTAACAAGTTAAATGGTGGGAGGAATAAGTTTGTGGATTTTCTGAGAAGAGTTTGAGAAGTTTTTCCCAGTAACAAGTTCCTGTATATTGTGTAGAAACATCCAGCAATGGAGTTTTCAAGAAGCAGCTCCTTTGATCCCAACAAGGTAGTACAAAATCTCTCTATCTGTTGGAGAAGAGGAAGCTGAGAGGAGACCTCATTGCTCTCTGCAACTATCTAAAAGGAGGTTGTGGTGAGGCTGGTGTTGGGCTCTTCTCCCAAGTAACTAATGACAGGACAAGAGGTGATGGCCTCAAGTTGCACCAGGGGAGGTTTAGATTGGATATTAGGAAGAAGTTCTTTACTGCAAGAGTGGTCAGGCACTGGAACAGGCTTCCCAGGGAGTTGATGGAGTCACCATCCCTGGAGGGGTTCAACAAATGAATAGATGTGGTGCTTGGAGACATGGTCTAGGGGTCAGGGAGATGTTGGACTTGATGATCCTGGAGGTCTTTTCCAACCTAAATGATTCTATCCCTGTGTATATAAAACTGCCTTGTACACACACAAGGACATGGAAAGAGCTTTGGTTTTGGCCAATTGTCATGGGCTGGACCTCTGCCCTCAGCCCTGGCCCACCTGTGTCTCTGGCAGAGCTGCTGCTGCTGCTGGAGTTAATGTTTGACATTGCACTGGAACCCTTCCTGCTTGTGTTCACTGATGAAGAACATCACACAGGTTCCTGCATATGTTCTCCATGTTCTGAGGGTGACTTTGCTCCTCGTGTGTGGCTGAGAAGCTCCACGTGATGTTGCCAACAGGCCCAGGACAGCCCAGGCAATTCAGGTGTTCACATTAACAGCTTCCCAGCACAAGGTGAGTCACCAGATCATTTTTGTAGCACCAAGTCCTATTTTCTTGCTGGAATATAAATCTTTTGTTCATCCACCCTTTTCCTTATGAGTTCTGATTTTTATTGACCACCAAACAAACTTGTGCTAATGCTAAACCCTTTCTCCTTGTATTAAAGAGGGATTTCTGCGGGTTTATGAGCTTACCTTTTTGAATCAGAAAGACATGTTGGTTCATCTCATAGTCTTTAATATCTCATTATCAGCAGGAGCAGCATATGGAAGCTTAAACTGAGCAACTGGAGGGCTTATTTGTGAACAAATTGGGTTCATTGTAAAGTCTGAGTCTGTGCTAAAAAAAACCCCAAGTCTCTTCCATATGTAACTGCCTGAACTAGCATTTATCCCTGTAGAGGAGGTGATTTGCAGTTGGGTATTTACCTCAGGCAGTGTTGGTCTGGTGGGATCAGAGCTTTGTTGCTTCATTTGTTCCATGTTGCTGCTTTTTCTCTTCGGCCTCAGGGTTGTGTTCTGGGGCTTTGGTTCAAGTGGAACCCAGCTAAAGCAGCTGCAGCAGATATTTGATATATATGGTGTTGCTCTTTTTGTCTGTACTTCACTTTGGAACCAAACTGGATTGTTTCAGTGGCTTTGCTGAAGAACTCAGCCCAGCATCCAGCTCATGAACTGTCCTCTTTGATTCATCCCTATTTGAAATTCAGTGTGTGACTGGGCAGCTGAGTTGCGTGGGATTTTTTTTTTCTTTATGTTGCCTGAATCAATCAAAGTTTCTCAGCGAGAAAATGTAATTTAAAGGAAAAGAAAAACACTCAAAACCAAAAAACCCTGTTCATATTCTACTGCCCAGATTTCTAGAAGTTCCAAGGAGCCTTAAAGGCGGCTTAAGAAGTCAGCTGGGGCTTTCCTGGCGCGAAATAGCAGCTTGCTGGTGCAGTTGATCTTACAGCACTTGAGTTGGGAGCGAGCATCCCAAGCAGGTATAAATCAGTGCAGCCCTGATGAGTTAGGAGCTTGTCTTTGCTCCAGCCTGGGCTCCAGGCTCTGTCTGAAAGGAGAAGGAGGTGGCTGGGGCAGAGCTCCAGCCAGGCTGAGAGACAAAAAGGAAGCCAAGAAAGAGGGGGAAAGGAGCAGAGGAAAGACACATAATGCGAAGAAGTGGAAATGAGCATGTTAAAAAGCTTTTCAAAGGGAGAATTTGCTCAGTTCTAGAGGTGCCATAATGAAAAGTGAAGTCACAAATTAACAGTTCTCACTCTATCCTGAGGAATTAAAAAGGCATCACTGTATTAACTAATTCTCAAAACAAAAGATAATCTAAGAATGCGACGTCTGTTGCGTGTTAAAGAGTTCAGGACATGGACAATGGGCCCAAGAGGTCCCTGGATGTGGAGGGGATGTTTGGAACCTCTCACACACATTCCCCCGTGCACATCTGATTTGGGGCTGGCAGCCTGCACTGTTATTGCACTTGTATATTTTAAGAGCCCTGGCTCCTTCCTCACTGAAGATGAGGAGATTACTTTTAATCTTTGTTTTAATTGGACACGAGTAAAGCAGATTCCTGACAAAGTAAAAATCCAAACATTTTTCTTTTTCATTTTTCTGTTACTTTTTAGAGAGCAAATATTTTTGAGGGTTTGGAGGGCTCTGCAAGTCAAGCATCAGGACTTGGAAGCGAGAAAAGGTGGGAGATGGTGGGGAAATTGTGGTGAAAAAGACTGGCTGGGACAAACTATGATGAATATTATTGCTCTCTGGGTAGAACAAAAGGGCTGAGCCCTTGGCTGGTGTTAATTGGCCTAAGTCCTCTAAAGTTGGCAGAGGCTTGATTCAGGGCAGCTGTAATCCCCAAGTTTAAACCTCAGCCCCACTGGGAGTTTGATCATTTTCTTCAAAAGAAGAAAGATTTTCACCTGTGTTGTTTTATTCAGTCACCTGGTGAATCTCTTACCAGGAGAACTTGGCTCAGCTCATGCTCCCCTGTGGGAGGGATGGGCTTCAGAGGGCTTTCTGAACTACAAATACAGAACTACCTTTCTGAAAAACTTGTAAAAAGCCTCCTGAACAAGCCCAGTTTCCTCATTTTAGTAGTTTATGTTCTTTCACAGATAACTATTCAAAACTGCTGAATTGCCAAAGCTTCAAATCCAAGCCAGGTGGAAACTTCTGGCTTGCTTCCGAAGAAGAGTTTGGGTTTGTGTCCAGCCTAGGGCCGTGAATCATGTGTTTTCATGTAGTCACAGCAGACAACTGAGCTCCTGCTCACCAAACACAGGAGCACACCAGAGATCTCAGCTTTACTACGTGGTGTGCAGAGGAAGCCAGTGTTGATCCTTGCTTATCACAGGGCAAGTTCAAGGCAGCCAAACCCTGTAAGGTGTGAACAGCTGACTAGGGAGATGAGATTTAATGACAGGAGTGACAAAAAACCCCCACAGTCCTTGGCTAGACTAAATCTTCACCTGATGGAGTCGATGTGGGACTGTCTTTATGCATGCTGGTGTGATTTCAGAGCTGCCAGAGGCCAACACAAACCCTAAGGGACAGGGAAGCAGCATAAAGCTCCTATTTTTGCATCTTTTGTGATTTTTTTTTTTCCATGGTTTGCTACTTCTGAAGTGTCAGAAAGCTGCATTTAGGTTGCTATTTGGGCTTGGTTTTGCAGTTTCAAGCCTTGCCTTGTCTTCTGCTCAACTATGTGGAATTATAAGTGGTGATTACAGGATATTGACATGTTCCTAATTATCTTACTCATGTACAGTGACTTTCAGACACTAAATTCAACTTCCCTTCGGAGTAAGCTTGGCTCTGCTCCTTGGTCTCTGAATGAAATAGTGCAAGAAACATCAAAATCCCACTGTCAACACCACCCAGATACACACAAAGCCAAGACAAACTCCCCTCACAACACAGCAAACATCTGTAGGCAAGTATATGGAGAAGCAGGTTATCCACAGCTCAGAGATGAGGATATTCATGGTGAGGACCCACTTGCTTGCTCTGAAAGTCTTTTTTCCTGAAAATCTGTTTATTTTCTGTTGTTGAGAAGAAATGGCTGGGTAAAAACTAGCTCCTCTTTGTCACAGGAATGTGGTGTCTTTAGTTGCTGTTGGAAAAATTCTGGAGGACTTTTGGGGATGTCCTGTTTAAAAGTTGATTTAAAATTAGAATAGCTGGGTTTGGCAGGACATCACTTGTTTATTTCTTGGAAATAAGCCAGAAGAGTAACTGCTATGCCAGAATAGCGGTTTTTAAAGGGCTTTCATAAGGCAAAAGACAAGGATCTCTATTTTTTTGCTTTCTTCATGTTTCTCTGTATTTTCTGCTGGCAAAACTTCCCCTCGAAATTGTTTCTGAGCTTCTACTTCATGTGGTTGTGATCTTCTCAGCTTCACCTTTAGTTTCTGGTTTATTTTCCCTTTTTCCTGTACTGACTTTATAACTTAAATTTTTATTCCTTTCTTCGTCAGATTGTTGCCAGTCACTGTAGTACCTGAGAGCCATAATATTTAATTCCATGGTTGTTTTCTGTGACTGTACCCCAAATACAGCCTGCTGCTTTATTTTATGGGAAAAGAACATTAGTCCACAGGCGTCGTTACCTGAAAGCTCCTGATATTGGCAATGTTCTTGGAGAAGTGCTGTTAGCAGAGGGGAGGGTGAGGCTCCTGTCAAGCCACATCCCTTCTCCTTAAAGCTCTTAACTGCAAACCAGCTATTGTTTTTCTGTTTTGATATTAAAAAAAAAAGCAGACATCAAAATGATATATTCAGATTTTTCCTTCACATGTGTGGTCAACAGTAACCCTAAGTTTGTGAAGAGATGAGCTGAGACCCAAAGTTCTCCTTTATTTGCCAATGTTGACTGAGAATTTCATTGAGGAGTTACTACAAAGGCAGTTTGGGGGCTTTGGCTGTGTCTGAGCATCAGATTAACTGGATATGGGGGCGGGAGGGTTGAGGAGAGCAGTTCCATATAACACCTTGTCCTTTCTTGCTCTTTTCTGCCACAGGCTGATAGAGAAGCGATTACTTAGGGTTTTTCTTGTAATTTAACATAAATTAGCACCATATCCTCTGAGAGAAGTGGGCAACTGATGTTGCAAGTGATGGCAAGACACAGTTGAGGCTACAAATGCAGAGTAGAAGCCACTCAAGATCAGGTTGCCACAAACTTTACTCAGGACAAGCAAAAAGCTGGAGTCCAGAGGCTGTACCAGGAGATTTGCTGGGCCCTCCTGCTTGTCTGGGTCTCTAGAAATGGGTCACAAAATGCTGGGAAGGCTGCTGGTGAATAGCTGAAGCCCATTTAATCCTGGCCAGTTTAGGGGAGTTAAAAATTCCATCACATCACTCCACGGCTTCCTCTTCATGCTGCACAGGCACTCCATAAACCCACGTGGCTCCCTCCCTTCTCTGCATCGCAATACAGTTATTAAACAAATTGTAAGTCTATCTCATATCCTTTTTAATACTTTGAAAACTGCACAATATAAGGCTTAATAAAAGCTGAATGCTCCAAACCCACTCTTAGAACTGAAAAATATGACTACATCAAAAGACTTTACAAGGGCAGGATTTTAATGGCTGAATAATACGCTGGAACAGAGCAGTAATTTCTTCTCGAATGCTGGGATGAATTATTTATGCTTTGACAACATTATGTGTCTCTAAAGCAGCTTTTAGTTATTCGCCTGTTGGAGGACACAGCTGATCCTGCTGCCCGCTCTTGTAATTACATTAACCTCTTGACACTACATGACAAGCTTTTCCTGTGAACTGCGATCAATAGCCCATAACTGCTACCTATTTAATAGGGCCATGGTTACACTTCAGTTCAGATATAATTAGCTCTTTTCCCCCCTTCCTCTTTTAACAGAGCATGGGAAAAAAAAAAAAATCAACCCATGTTGTTTAAATTAAAAAAAAAAATAAAATTACACACAACAAAATACAGGCTGTGAAGGAAAAGAATAAAAGCATTCAGATCACTGAATAGGGGAGTAATATGTTCCTTGAGTTTCTGTTCAGAAGTGCAACAGCCCTTCCATTAGTCCCCATCTGCATTTAAATGGGACTGGGAGCCCCAGCCTAGGAGGGCTTGTAGGAATCCATTACCCAAGTGTTGGGGCAGGTGGGCAAGGCTGTGACCTGAGACACTTGAAGCCTGCGCTGATAATGAGATAAACTAGCTTCATTTCTGCTCTGTTTTCACCCAGCTTTGTCACATACCAGTGGAGCTGCGTTGTCTCTGGGATATATTTAAATTCAGATAAAGACAGGATGGGAAATGAAGAAGTTTGACTAATTGTGTCAACACTTTTAAACAAGTCATGCTTCCTTGCAGCTAATCTTTTGCTGGTTGGGTTATGGCCTATCTGAACTGACTCATATGGAAGATAAAGGTTGATCTTGGCCTTGATGTGACAGAAATGATGTGTCCAGTAAAGCTGTCTGTAGATCCAGCTTCCCCTTCCTTGATCTGGAGATAGATGGTTGTGCTCATGCCATTGGCCCAAACAGCATCACCCCGGTTGCAATTTAAACATTTACAGTCCCTGTTCCAAATAGCTGTCTGCATTCTCAAGTGTTATTTTGCAAAATGGCCTTTGGGAACTAAAGAGGTTTTGTGGGTTTTTTGATTTTTGCATTTTTGGTTGTGGGGTTGAGGGCTTTGTGCCACTGCTCGTTTTAGAAGGACAGGATAAGCACTTGTAATTAAGTTTAATAACTTTCTGAACAGGCTGTTTGCAAGAGTTGTACATCCAAAGAAATTAAGTCCATGAGATTTTTTCCAGCTCCTTCAAGGGCTCTCCCACCACGTCTGCACCAGGAACAATTAATATAATCAAAGCAATACAGGCAGTAAAAGAACCTAGATGGTTTCTCTCATCAGAAGAATGTCTTTTCCAAGCTCTGAACACTTCAGGGTGGGTGCCTCTATGTGTTTTAGGAGCCTCACTTGAATGCCAAACTTTTGGAGGTTAGATGTTTTAATTCATGTAAGATCTGGGTCTTAGGTCTTGCTTCCCCTTCTCTGAAATTACTGGAAAACATTCTTTACTTGACTTCACTGGCAGGAAATGGTCTTTTGTGAGCCTATGTGTTGTGACACATTTTTTAAAATACAAAAATTACAGGCTCTACCTTCAGCTTAGAAGGAGTTATTCTCTAAAGAAAATACATTCACTCGTAGTAGAAATAATAGCTTTTGTTTGCTTGTGTTTGTACCTTTTACTTAGAAGATGCTGCAAGGGGTAGACCTTGCTGAGGCTCCAGGTCACCTCGTGACCCTGGTCATGCCTTGCTCTCACTGGAACAGGTCTCCAGCTGCTCTGTGGCATTGTTTTTTCCAGAGTAAGGATGAGGTTTGCTGAGTAACAATGTGCATTCCCAGGAAGGCTTACCTTTGTTTAGCAAATATTTTATTTCCTATATCAGGACTATAAAAAAGCCAGAGTTTTACCTGCTCTTGATAGCTCAGAATAGAATTAATATCTATGAAAGCATATTTCTGCTTTTAAAACTTCCTTATTAGTGTGTGCAGCTGCTATCTGGACACATTTTTCTGCAGCATAGATGGATTAACAGGATTGTTAATAGCACTGTAAATTAGAGTAATAATCCTGTTTGAGATGGTAACTGGGGATGGCAGTGGAGTCATCAACTGCACGGCACAGGATCCAAGGCAGCTCTGAAACACCTTCCCATTCCTCCCGAGAGACAAAAGAAGAAGCTGAATTAGCAGTTAATAACATATAATGGGTTAGGAGTTTGAAGTTTATGATGATTCATAATTATTGTAAGAAACCAGTTGGTCTATTCGTGAGTTCAGGACCAGCTTGTTTCCCCACACGCTGCCTATTGCCACTCGCTGTAGTTATGAGGTGTTGGGTGGTCTTTCAACAGAGCCTTGGGTTTTGTCTGTCAAGTAAAGGGTTTTGCTAGGCTTTCTGTTCCTTCTCCTTAAACTATTTTTTTTTTTAAAAAAAGGAGGCCAGTCAGATTTTCAGAGGTATTTTTGTAACAGCTTCTCCCTCTCTCAGGTTTGTTGGTCTCAGTAGCTGACAAGGTGTGTTAAAGCAAGTTCTTATAAAACTGCTGCCCTAAGAAAAATGAATGATTATCTGCCTCTCTGCAGAAGGCAGACATCCTCTTTTTATGGCTTCTGAGAGCATCAGGAGTTCTCAAGTATGAACCTCTTGTAGCCCTGAGAATAGAGCAAAGGAGTCAGAAGTAGCCTTGAGAATAGAGCAAAGGAGACAGAGGTAAAGGACCTGAGGGGAGGGCAGGGAAAGGAGGAGGAGAAGAAGAAGGAGAAGGCGGAGGCTGGTTTGTAGAGCAGGGCAGAAATGAACACCACAGCTGCAGAGTGCATTGGTCTATCAATTCTATTCGGGAATAGATGAAATAAAAATAATTTAGCAGCTTACTAACTCCCAGAGTTAGCAGCTCCTCTGCCCCTGATGAAAACAGTGATAGTTTTCTTACTATTTCTATAGGTTAGTTCTATTAAGATGTCAGAAGTTCTTGGCCTTTCATTGAGGCTCCCCTTGTGTTATTTAAACATATCAGTGACATGTTTAGTTTCTCTACCAAAGATAATTTGTGTATTTATTTAAAGAGAATGTTTCATTACCCCCAGTTTACAAAGCAGGAATCAAGGAGCACTGAGAGGTAGTTATTTTATTAAAGGTCACCCAGACGGTGTGTGACAAAGTCAGGAGCAGAAGCCAGATCTTTAGGATCACAAACTTACTCCTTAATCACAAGGATATCTTTCCTCCTGCATTTTTACTATTGGAAATGGGCTGAGAAACCCTTTATGAATGTGGATTTGTTTAATGGCATTGCAAGATTAACACCAGTCATCTGGCTGGAATTTTCCCTCGCAAGTCATATCACTATATATTTATTTAACAGGAGATAACCTTTCATTTTCCTGCCGGCAAATATTTTATTTCAGAGACATTAAGCTGACTAAACTTACAACTTGCATGAGTGATATGGAATTGGAAGTTAAACAGCAGGCTGTTTGTTATATTTATAACTGATAGCAAAAGGGATTTCAGGCCATAATTAAAAATACCAAAAATCGACAGCCTGTCAGCACTGAAGTGAAGGAAGCCTGCATTGTGAAATGCATAACACAGCTAAATAATTTATGCACCTACTTATTTTCTTGCACACCCACCCATGTGATTTATCTACGTGCTCTCAGCTGGGCTTCCCAGCAAGGATTTCCTCAGCTCTGGGTTGCACAGGGCAAGGCAGGTCCCAAAAGGAGTTGGGAGCTGCTTCAGCCTTCCTGGGCTTTTCTTCTAACTCCAGTAACAGGCAGGTTCTGGATTGTTCTGAGCAGGGTGTTCCTCATCCTGCCAAGCCTTTTCCTAGAGCCCTGGCCAATTCCACCTCGTGCTGGGGTACTCGGGGCTTTTGAACGAGCTGAGAATGCAGTGGGGAGGGAAAATGAAGTTTTGATGACTATCTTTGAGCAGATTTGGCACCTTCATCTGACGTGGGGAAGTCGAAATGAAAATCAGAGCTGGAATCACCTATGTGGCAACGCAAAGCATTCACACCATGCTGGCAAGGCAGAAAATTGCAGGACACATCTCAAAAGTAGGCACAACCCCATTAAAGTCAATATTACCCAAGCTCAGGAGCTGCTTTAGACAACACTGATTCATTCTTTTCTCATCTGGGGGGTTCAGGCACTTCCTAAAAGCACTTAAATAAATAAGGTCTTTGTGTCACTGAGGTAACAGTGGAAGTCATAGAAAAAATATATGTTTCCTCTTTGTATGGCAGCCCCCCCATTTGCCTATGCATTATTTAACAGTGGTCACCTAAGAATGGCAAGAAAGTCATATCTCATGTCCCCTTTGAGATGTTTGGGGAATAGTGTTCAATTACAGCATATAGTATCCATAATGGCTTGAGAGATACCTTCTCCATATCCAGTGTCCATTTTAAACAGGGAAGGAGGACAAGGGTAACATGATCACACCATCCATGCGCTGGGGCTCGGGATACAGCTGGGCTGCTTCTGTTGAGAGAAAAGCCTTGAATCTGACAGAATAATTTGCTTCCAAATTTGTTTTTCTGGCACACAATTCCAGAAAGAATTGTTGCTTTAAAGCAGGATTTCAGCTGCTGCTTGGCAGCAAGCTGTGGGGTCCACCAGCTTGTTGAGGTAAGCAGAGCCCAGGCATGCTGGAGAGAAGGAGTTTGGAAATCTGGGTCCTATATCTATCTAGAAATATGTTTGAGCTGCTTCATCCAGTGCAGGGTTCATCCCTGTTCCTATATTCCAGTCAGGAAGCAAGGTCAAAGGGAGGGAGTTGCAGGATCGCTGCAATGCCAGCGAGGTTGAATGAGCTGCTGAGCATCCCTATGCTCCTTGGCATGATGGTGCTTGGCTGGGCATCTCCCATGCTTAGAAAGCTCCCCGTGGGACTGCTTGTCCAGGCTTCCAGGAGGATTCTCCTCCCATCTATTTCTCCTCACACTTCTCATCCAAATCAAGTAGATCAAATGATTTTTCACCAGTCATATCTCCAGGAATAGTATCTTTCTGATGTCTTTTTCACAGTGTTTGGATACAGTCTCTGATTATTTTTAAAGCTCATTCATATTTTAAAGTGATTTCTTTAAATGTTTCATGAATTTTGCTTGCACTTTAGTTAACTGTTTCCACACCTAGCAGTCCCCATCAGGCTGTTTGTTCCCTTCATATTCAGCCCTGCAGTCAAAGGAATTTATTTCCACGCTGCTCTGGTGGGTCTGCACCACAAACTGCATGGGATTATTTTTGCTTCTTAACTAAATGAACAAAACCCTCCTAGTCAGATTCCTGTGTGATCATGCAGAGAAAGCTGGGATTTGCTTTCCCAAACATTCAAAGAGAAACTTACAAAACTCAATTTCAATGGTATTTGTAGAAAGCAAAGGTATCATGGATGCTAAAATAACCAGAGCATCTTTGGGTTTAAATCTGAAGGAATGTTCTTAGGAGATTTCTTTATTTCTTGGGTGTTTTAGTATTATCCCCCTCCTCCACTTTTCTCTATACCAGATAAAAACTGATTTATCCAATGAAAACTATTAATTCCACAGGTAGATTTGACTCTTGAGCTGAAAATAAAATGAAATATACTGTGAAACAAATGAGAACTAATATATATGAGAACAAACCCTATCTGCAGCATGCTCCAATTTGAGAGGGATGTAGCAAGAAATGGTGTGGTAAAAAGTCTCGGGCTTGATTGTTTTAATAAAATTACCTTTGTTCTTCAATGTGATATAACAGGAAGAAAGACTAGTACAGTTTGGGACTGTATTCATTGGAACGTGTCCTGGAGCACATAAACCATAGACTGGGTCGTGCTTTAACTCCTTGGGGTTTAAATGCCATCTATTTTTCCCCAGATTAGCTGCCCTCGGTCTTTCTTAACAGTATCTTGGGGCTTTGATATCTGCACGTGCATCCTCCTGTACTTCTGTTCGGGGTATCTTGTAAAGATGTCAGCGACCTGAAAAATACTGATAACAGAGAAATAAAGTGGACTGGAAGGATTGCTGTGTAGAGGTAAATATAAGGCATTCTGGTAAATATTACATGATTTGCAGGACACCAGCTAAGGAGCAAAATAATGTAATTGATGTATATAGAAGAAAAACAAGGATTCAGTCATACCTTAGCAGCTATGATATAATTAGGAGCAGTAGAGGGAACATGAAAAGAAAAAAAACTAATTTGAATATTAGGGGAATATATTCTGGACTGCCTTTAGCTTTTCAAATAACCCAAGTGAGGTTGTGGGGGGGGGATTCTTGAGAATTGATCCTATAGGTATTAATTAGAGAGCAAATAAACCTGCAATAGACAGCAATCTTATCTCTCCTGGAGGATTGCCTAAATGACATTTATTTTGTCTCTAAAACCTCTAGCTTAAGAGCAAAAGCAGCAGCAACATCTCCAACACAGGTGGTAACTTGGCCATCAGTGAAGCATCAAGTCAGTCAGCCCTGCAGCTGCCAAATGGAAAGGGGTGAAGAAAAGAGGCATCTGGAGGGGAGGAGAGCAGAAGGTACAAACTTAATGCTCTTCTAAGAGGTGCATCAAGGAAAGAGAGCAAAGTGCAGTGCAGGCTTTTACAAGGAAAAGAGCAATGAGAGGAAAAGTGACAGAAACCTACTTGAGAGTGAAATGTGAACACCCATAACTGTCCCCACTGAGCCCTGGTCTCTGACCCTCCCTCCTCACACATCCCATGGCTGCTGTTCCTCCTTAACCCACCCCTTTATCAGGAGAGAATCAGAGATTTAGGAGACATTTTTTTACTCTTAATTATGCTGCTGACAAGCATTGCCAAGAGTGTTTCAGGCTGTCCAGGTGTCCCCAAGCCAGGGGCTCTGCTACATCCCCCAGGTCCTCACCCACCCTGCAGCCCCATGTCCCCATAGCAGCCTCACCCTGCCTGGGCAGCACTGATTTGACAGTCAAAAGCAGAAGATTTGGTGGAATTGATAGGGTTGGGGTTTTTTCTATCCCAAATGAACAAAGCTGAAGGTGGAAATTTCCAGCCAGAAAGGCAATGGTGGGTCTGCCCAAGCAAACCATGAGGTACTGCAATGTGCTGTGGACCCAACGCAGTGGTGAGGGTCTTCTTCAGTGCTGTGTTTTCATGTGAGCTAAATTTTCACTGCCAGTGGGTGGATTTCTTTGGTTTGGGATTAACAAGCATAGAGGAAGCTTTTGTTAGAAAGCTGATGGTGGACAGGAGGGTGGTTCCCTCCAAAACCTCCTGCCCACCATGTTGGAAGGGTCTGTCCACACTGCTGCAAAACACAAAGGAAAGTGGTCATTTCATCCACACAAAGCATCCTTTTTTTCCCAAGCCTAGTAATATTTTTTTTTTTTTTTTCTAAATCAATAAAATGTTTGGGAGGTTGTATTAATGCCACAAAACTGACCCACCTCATGGAGAGCTCACAAAAGAAATCCCCAACGCTTGGGAGAAATGGCATCCAGCAAATGGTGTCGGGTGCTAACTGAAGGTGAAGGAGATGCTTTCCTTCCCCTATTTCAGATATTTTTGCTGCCCATCTGGCTCTGACAGGTCTTTCCCAGCAGTGGGTGCTTCTCCTCAGGTATCATAGAATCATAGAATGGTTTGGATTGGAAAGGACCTCAAAGATCATCTAGTTCCAGCCCTCCTGCCATGGCAGGAACACCTCCCACTAGACCAGGTTGCTCAAAGCTCCAGCCGACCCGGCCTTGAACACCTCCAGGAATGGAGAATCCACAACTTTCCTGGGCAACCTGTGCCAGTGTCTCACCACTGGAACTTGCTCTGGTTTATATTCCTCCTAGGATTTGATGAGAGCAGTGTTGAAAGTGAAGAGCTATTTTACAGACGTATATTCCCCAATGTTATGTTAGGCGAAAATCAGCAGCTAAAGCAGTCGTTATGTCAACTGCTGGTTGATATGAGCTTTGGGCTTCAGTGTTCTCGATATCATTGTAAAGGAAAGTGTCTGTTTAGCCAGAAACCAGTTGCAGCAGCTAAAGTGGCTCCTCTGATTCCCCACTTCTGTCTCACCAGACACAGAAAGCTGCAAGAATTCTGCCTTATAGCATGCAGCAAATTGTTCTCCTGTTTAGAACTGGGATTTTTCTCTCCCTTAAGATACACCAGGTGCAACTCCTGCCTCTCGTATTGCAGGAGCTCCAGTGACTGAGGAAGGGATTGCTGGTTGTGTGTGTCTGCAGATGAGCCTGCTCCTCTAAATTACTGGAGACTGCAAGAGGAAAAGCATCATTCTGTGTATTAAGCCCAGGTGTAGCTTGTGAAATGATGAGTCTGTGCTTTCCTATCTGTCCAAGGCTACATGTTTTGCAAAAATCTATGTGATTTGATCTGATTTTAACAATATGTAAAGGAAGTTATAACGTAACACTCACCATTAACTGTTTGGAAATGCACAGAAAATTGCAGCTGTTGGTTTACTGCTTGATTAACACTGTAGCTATTCTCCTTAATTTTAATAGACCACTAATTAATGGTCTATTTAAAGTACCTTTACTTGTGTGCAGGTTAACTTAAGTGTGGTACAGTTTTCTTGCACCAGAGCTCCTGTTAAGTGGATGAATAATACAAAAATGCTCTTACTAATGCAATGCTTTCTTTTTCTTCCCTGCACAATTTTCTTCTGAGAGATGGACTTGTATTGATATCACTTTTCCTGGTAATCACATTGGCAAGTGTTCGAAGGTGTGATGGGAAAGCTTTCAAACATGTGAATGCTCCAATTGAGCACCAAATGAGTATTGGTGGTGGAAGTGCTTTTGAGGTCATGCAGCGATAGATCAGCAGTCGTACAAGGGAACTTTTCTGACTAATTAATGTTGCTTGTACAATGAGAAACGACTTTCCACAGCAACTGATAGGAATCAACCCATCATGTTAAATCAAAGAATACTGGGAATTTGCCAAGCAAGTGAAGATCACACTCTCTACAGATATTTTGCTACAGAAAAAAAGATTAAATTTCTCTGCTAAATGACCTTTGTGGGCTATTCATCTAGCTCTCATCAGAGCTTTCCTCTCTTGATAACCCTCAGAAGAAATTTGCTTTGTTTTTCCCTACCTGATTGCTATATTCCTTTAGAGGATATTTATTATTAAGCCACGGCCTCT
Organism: Brachypteracias leptosomus; assembly: GCA_013401335.1. Taxonomy (NCBI): domain Eukaryota; kingdom Metazoa; phylum Chordata; class Aves; order Coraciiformes; family Brachypteraciidae; genus Brachypteracias; species Brachypteracias leptosomus. The sequence goes on along the minus strand of VYZX01009046.1, from coordinate 20,548 downwards.
GTTATTTCCTTTGCTGCCTGAGCTTAGTCAGAGCTCTGTGCCTCAGACATGCAATAAAGCCCAGTAGCAGAGGAAATAACAGCACAGTTAACCTCCTTAACATTGATAATAAATAAGCACTAATAAGATATGCACCAGGGTAGCAATTGCCCTGACATAATGAAATGCACTCGTTTAAATAAGTGGGAGCTGGTGTCATCGTGCTTTTCAGTAAGGAACCTATTGCAGGCACTATATTTTCTGGGTAATTTATGTGTCAGATTTTCTAGGCAGCTCAGTTGCTGTGAAGACATTTAGTCCGAGTGGCCCAGTTTTCATAAATTTCTTGACATCCGGCAGAACCCTTTGTTTTTACAGGTGCCTATCTCGAATCTGAGCCTTTTCTTTACAAATCTTACCCCAGTTGGGGGTGCTGAGCATTCTTGGAGATCTGATCTCTGTCTTGTCCCTCTTTGTTTTAACTGTGTTTCACTGGACTGAAGCCAGCTCGATGGAGAATTTTGCTTTTCAGTCTTGATAGAACATGGTATCTCTGCCATCAATTTACATCCCTGAAGATCAAATAGCTCTCTTCATCTCACCCTGCTGACAAGCTATCGTGACAACTCCGTGGTGGATATACACACTCTGGAGCTGGAAGGGAGGTTTGCTTTATGGGAAAACAATTCTTCGGGGTGGCTTGGCGATGTGTTTTGAAGACCAAGGTTCTCTTTGCAGCAGGCAAATGCAAATTGTACATCTCGCAGCTTGGGCACTGCTGAGAACAACTCGGGTGCTGTAACTGAATTTCAGTACCTACCAAAGAAAAAAGTGGTGGCACTGAATAACCAGGAGATGTTTATAAGTACCAGTATTAATTAGACAGACAATAGTTTATAAATGCCACATGAAGGTATGATTTGTGAATCGTAACTAAGTCTGAGTGATTGCCCTAATTTATGATGGTTTGGAAACAGAAATGTAAATTTGTAAGCCTTGCGCTTCATTATTATGATGATTGGTTTTTTCATTCCCCCGTTCCTCTGGCACTTATTGTGTTCCTAAAGACAAAAAGTAATAATACCAGAAAACAGTCGTGTTTTATCTCTGTAATATTGCTGGCAAATTGAGACAGCATGGTAGCAAAATCAGAGAGGAAGTTTTCTCTGAAGTGCCCACGTCTTTGGTTTATGGAGCTTGTCAGATTTTCGTCATTGCTGGGTTGCAAAAAAACATCTGTTCCTGCTTTTGAGAAATATTTGCAGCAGTTTTACAGCAGGATTTAATTACTGCCAGTGAGTGGTGGTTGGGTGCCATACAGTACGAACAGATTTTTATCTATACTCCTTTATGAAGTGTACATGACAAATAGGAACACTATTTAGCTGTGACTTTAGTAACAAAGGCTATTCGCTGAAGAACGATGTGGTGAGAGAGTTCAAACGATGGGCAGGACTCGAAGGGTTTGGGTTTGGAGCTGCTCACAAAGCGATGAGGTTTCTTTCCTCTGGAGCTCACTATCAGAAAGCAGCTCCTGAAGCCCAAAATGGTGTGAGCCACAGGAGAGCCTTGAGTGTGAACCTCGAGTGAAGCCAAGACACTGGGAACCTTCTGAGCAGCTGCAGTTATTGCTGCTCGTGCTTTTAAAGTGCTTGGCTCTGAATGCTTTTGATGGAGCTTTGTTTTAATGCTTTTGTTAGGTTTTAGGCATCCGTCTGCCGCTTGGGAAACATGTTCTTAGATGTTTATATCATCATGAAGATACAATCTGATTTTTATACTGTCCAGAAAGGAGGTCATCTCATTCATTAATGCAGAAATGTGGGTGATGGCATTTGATGAGAACAATTTCTCTGATAATTAGAGAGAAGCACAATACCCGAGGCAGCAGTAACACCAGCTTTGGCTCCCTCCCTTTTCTCCACAGCTTACACCATTCTGATTTTTGAAAGCCCACTTTCTTCCTGCTATCCTAGAAAAATAAGCCATTTCCCACACATGACTTCCCTCATCTGTGAATTCTCTGAACTCTTCATCCCTGCCAGCTGCATTAGCTCTAGAGAGGGAACCAAGAGCAGGTCCTGCTTTCTCATCTACGGTATGTGCCTTCAGCTGAAGAGCAAAGAGGATAGTTCCCCAGGCATTGAGCCAGGGGTTGTCACAGATGAAGCTCCAGTTTGGCCTGGGGAATCTTTCCGCTGCATCTCCCTGCTCTGCTCACACCCTTTTTTGTGCAGTATTTGCATGAGGAGGAAAATGCCCAGCTTGGCTGGTAGGGGCAGGCCTGGGAATTTGTGGAGAAACTCTTCAGTGCTTACGTATGGGACATTATATATGGAAATCACAGTGTTATTACAGCTTATAAGAAGCATTTATATCACGGTGGCACCCACATGCTCTGCTCCACATTTATGTATGCAAATAAGTGACAAAGCAGTTTGCAGTTTGCAACTGAGCAACGTTCTCTTTTTCTTTAATCTGAGTCCTGCTTCGGATCCTGCCATGATCTCGCCGTGGCAAAGGTTCAGACTGTGGGGTTTGAAAATAGTTTCAAGTGCCTTCGATGTATTTTAGCAATACTGACATGTCTGCACAGGCAAGTAGACATAGTCTGGACTCTATACCAGCAAAAAACTGCATTTGTCGATTTATCTTGTGTATGGTTTGAGACGGAAACAACCTATAGCCCTCGGGATATCTTATATAGTGTGGGGCTTTTCTCAGCACAAAAGCTTAGAACCCCAGCAGACACTGTTCTGCTGGCAAAAGCTTCACGTGTCAACCTTTATTTTCTTCTAAAATGCTTGGAATTCAGCAACCCAGCCATCCTGCCCTCTCCCTTGCTTTTGGGAGCTAATGTTTTGCAGAAGGTTTGGTGATGGATTGGTATGTCTAGGTGTTGGTTACACACTGACATACAACAGTGTGTGCAGGGCTAATGCTCTGAGCTTCAGAGAGGCTGAGAAATCCTCCTTCAGCTTTCTCCTGAGCCCTGGGAACTCGTTTCACATCTCATTCATTAGACAAACTAGCTGATCTGAAAGCAGCATGCAAAACCACTCTGGATTACCCCCATGCAAAACTTCAGCAGCCTCTTCCCCCCCTGAGGAGCACCAATAACTCAACTTCTAGACCTCAAAGGAAAACCTGCTTTTTTTGAGGCTGCAATTTACGATGGCTTGAAAATGAAGGTAGGGTGGTGTTTGTGAGGAGCTGTGGGCTGAAGACAACACGGGTTTTGTTGGGTTGGGATGGCAGCTCTGCCCTCTCACCTGTAATCTCTGAAGATTACCGGCTCCTGCCACACTCACTGCACTGACAATGTGCTGTTCACAGCCTGCTGCCCTGGGGCAGATTCATAACCACTCACATTTCTGCTCAAGGTGTATAATTTCATTGTTTTTACGTAGTATGTGTAACAGCAAATGAAGATGGCTTTGCCCTCTCTCAAATGAGTGACAATCCTCTTATTCTCTCTCCGTTGGACCTGTTGCTATTAATTCTAATGTGATTTTCAGCCTCTATTTGCAGAGTTAAATGAGATATTTCCTTGTACAGATGCAGGCAGCTGATGAGGAGGTTTGCAAAGGTGGTGTTCAGCCTAAACACTCTAAATTCCAACAGTTCTACAAAATGGGAGGCACTGTCCGGCTACAAAGTTGACCGGAAATTTTTTTGATAGTGTATTTTCTTACTTGGTCTCTGGCAACTTCACTCAGGAATTAATGAGGAAATTCCTAGTTTCTGAAGTAAGAGGAGACCTTTAATGTGTGCCTGGTGTTGTGCTGATGTAGGTCAGGGCTCCCAAACGAGCAATTTTGGCCTCGAGATTATCACTTCAGTTTGAGAGATACCGCGTCTGAAAAGATTTGTGCATGGGGAAAGGTGCTGGAGACGTATTCAAATGTAGAGTTCAAAGACCTAAGTGACTGAGAAACTAAACCATTCCTCTGGTAATGTCTTCTAATGACTTAATTAGCTGCTCTATTTAAAAATGTGCACTTTAATTCTAGCCTGAATTAGCTGAATTACTAATTTCTAGCTATTTCATTTCTCTATGGCTTTTTTTTCTGCTGTTATTACCACTAGAACTTTTCTCCCTGTAGGTGCAAGCTTGAGTACATCCATGCTTCAAGCTCATACCTGTTTGTAGTGCAGACAAACACAGTCTACACCAGTCCCAGTAAGAAAATCCAGTATAAGGCAGGTGGGAATCCAGGTGCAGAGAGGTTAGTGACAGCACTAGCGCATCTGAAAAAGCCTGGAGCCAAACCAAGCTCCACATTCTCACCCTGAGAGCTCCAGGCCTTGCCTTTGCCCAAGTCATTTTGGTCTGTTCCTGACAGAGCAGTCTTGTACAGATGAGATCATCCTCTCTGAAACCCTGGAAAAAAAACAGAAAAGATAAAAAAACCTTTTCAGTACATATAACAACACGGGTTTAGGAAAATGCCAGCAGAAATAGATTTTATTCTACATTCTCCAAATGAGCCAAACTCTCCCATTTGATTTTAATAGCTCTTTTACCTGAATAATTGCTGTGTGAGCAGGTCATGATGGAAATGGGCTGATCCCCATTCACAGGAAATGTGTATGAAGTAGAACAGCAACAGGAGTTGCAGCCGAGGGATCCTTGTGTGTGCAGTGAAAAGGATTCGAGTGTGGTGGAAAGTCATTTTTGCTTTAAAAGTAAAGCTGCCACACTGAATTCCTTGCCTCTCCTTTTTGTCTCCCTCCACCATTGCCTCTGCCGCTTTTTACAGGTCTTTTTCCTCTTTTTCTTGCCAGGTTCTTCCAGGGGCTTGGAAGCTGAGTGGTGATTCTGCCCACAGCTCTGTCATCATAAACTGAGCTGGTCAAATGTAGTTAAATATATTCCTAAATACACTAAACGTTTCCTCTTCTAATTCCAAAAATACCTCCAAAACCAAACTAGTCAAGAATCTCAGGTCCCTTTATTCCCACCCAAAGCCCTTGTCTTCTCCAACAGACTGAAAGAGATTTAAAGAGTACAGTAAGGGTCCTTTTACACCTTTGGTCCTTCAAGTTTATCAAATCCTCTTAAGATTCCTGAGGTTGGTTTGGTTTTTTGGGCCTTTGAAGAAATTTTGATAGAGAAACAGTTTAAAGTTCTTGAACAAAGTGACAGATAACAATAGCAGATGTCTGTAGGATTCAACAGCCTCATCCTGTGCTTGCAAGAACTCAACATATTGGTAAAAATGCCTCTGCGGTTCAGTGACACAAAATGGTACTTGTATCAATCAAGGAAGCACTTACCCAACTGAAGATCATGCTGCAGCTGAAGAATTTCCCCCCTTGAAGTTCTTGCTACAGAAAAAAGTACATTAAGATAAATATTCCTATGTTAGATCCACACAAGGAGGCTTCTTTGTTGAACAACATTCCCCTGTGTTACTCCAGTATAAATCTGGTGTCCTTCACCTGGATGTCCAGATGAACCAGTCCAGCTTTGTACCAAGGTTCATGATGGGAGAGTTTGCCTCCTGATTTCATAGTATCACTTAGAAAGGATATTTTTATGCCTATATACTTATCACTTTTTTTTTTTCTTTTATTATTTTTTTTTTTGAGGGCAGAATAAGAGCTCAATTTATTCCCTCAAAAACTCTGATTTGAAGTTATGGCAACTAAATTCTGAGCTACCAATTTTCATGAGTCCAGGTATAATATCAATTTTGGTGTGACCTTTGTCTGAACTTGAAGGAGAGAAAGCAAGGAGGGGGAGAGATGAAGGAGAGGTGGTTGAGGGAGGAGATGATATGTAAATGGAGTAACCTTGCTTGGTCATCACGAGAGAACAAATTCTCCAGGGGCCAAAGGATTAACGTGTCTACAAAGGTCAAATAAAGGGGAAGGCTGAGCTACTCATAGTGTCATCATAGCTGTAATTCTCAAGCCATAATAAAACCCTGGTATGTTATTAATTCAGCTGTTCTGGTTGCTGTAGAGATGATATCCGAGTACTGCCATTAATTCATCTTTTTACCCACTAATATATTATTTTCTGCAGGGATTCATTGTTTTAACCCTCAAAGTGAATTAGCCTGTGGCATATTTCAAAGGTTTCTGCCCAATTAAATCAGTCCAAGGACATCCATGTTGCATCAGAGTCACTAGCATTACATTAGCAAAGATAAAAAACCCCAGTCAAGAGGGTCGGATATCTTTAATGGGACTTTATCACTGAGACTTAAAGTTATATATATGAGGAGCAAAATGTGCTTGGCTATTCCCACAGAGATCATGCACTCTAGAATTGCCTTAAAATGCACAGCAGAATTTGCCACACCCATCGCTCACTAGTTTAGGCCAGAAAATGACTTCTGAATAAATGCTGATTTGCCACAGAAAATATATATATAGAGCAGCAGCATGTAACTGAAGATGATCACCAAACTCCTGGGACTTGTTTTTTACACTTGTGGGTGATGAAGGGTTTTTAGCCAAAAAGAAAATGAGCATACACAGTGCTGATAGAGAGAATGGGGGGAAGCAGAGTGGGGTGAACACAGTAGGAGCTAAGCAGCTTTGGTGGACCTGAGCTTGTCTGGGGACACAGCCCCATGTTCTGCAGAATATAGCACCTATATCGTTCATGCTTTTGCATTATCTACCGTATCCAGGCTTCCTGCTGCTCTGGATTGTGGAGAGCTGCCTCTGCACACTTAATTTTTCTTCTCCCTGAGCAGCAGGCTGGAGAAGATAGCTGATAGAAAGAGCCATCCCAGCTCAAACCTGCTTCTTTTCTCCCCTGGCTCTGGGTGGGGGAAGCACAACTGTGTGGTTAATTTGTACTTATTACTTGCAGCAACCGGGATGAGAGTAGATGTGAGCTTTTTATACCTACATTATTTGAGTGCCTGTCCCCAAATCATTAGGACACCCGTCTCAATTTCCTATAAATCAAGTATTTAGCACTAGTGGTGGTCTCAGTCTCCGACACCTCAAGTACTTACCACTAGTGGTGCTCTACTCAGAATACCACCTATTCTTATTGGCACAATTTGCTCCAGAAATTAAGGAGAAACCTTTCAGAAGATAATTTCTTTTCATGGTATTAGTCCCTGGTTTTATAACTCTGCCATTTGACAGGATCTGACTCAGCTGCAGGATTCACTGGTGTCAGAAAACAAGCATGCAGAGCACAAAGACAGGGGAGATTTTTATTAGGTATTATACCATGCTAGGGAAGGTATTTAAAACACAAATAGGCAACATGTAACACATGTACTATTAAGCTTTTACAGGGCATTATTCCACTCAAGGGATGCTTGTGGTGTGAAAAAAGAGAGAAAAACAACACAGGACATGAGATAGATCTTTATGGAGAATTATCCCACACTGGGGAGGCTGCTGCTGTGAACAGAGGAGAGAAAAACAAGGCAGGAGATAAAGAGGAGAGATTTTTCCACTCTAACATTTGCCTCTGTATGATCTAAAGCAAAACTGGGAGCCCTGGATGAAGAGTGCACTGAAAAGCTCATCCTCAGATCTCATTCTGCTTTCCTGTTTGCTAATTGCAAAGGTTGAACTTGGCAATTTTTTCAGCCACAGAAGGTGTTCCTTGGGTGTTTTTTGTCTCAATCTACAGGATAAAATGGCCAGTGGGGCCCCAGCAAACGTACCAGTACCAGCTCTTTTCAGAAGTGAGGTTTTTCAAGTGCTGTGAAATACAACTGTAAAAAAAAATAAAGACCAGTGGGATTTTGCTGAAAAAGAGAGTTCCAGGGGAATAAAAATAGTTACTGAGTTAGGGTCAAAACAGGCAAATGGTTTCAGACAAAAGAAAGCACGATTTCAAAATGCCACTTTTGTTGTGACTTTAGATGTGGATAAGAAATTATGTTCACCTATATCTTGAAATCATCATTTTATTTTCAGCTTGATGCAAAAAATTTTGATAAATGGAATTTTTTATTTTGTCAGTGAGAACCTCATAAGCTGCCATTTTAATTTTGAGTCTTTCTGAATTAATTTTTTTGAAAACTACTTTTTCCAGACACCATCATGCAATTATTTGAGTGCTGACACCAGTGAAGCCTCATTTGTGGAACATGATCATAGTTTCCTGAGTAAGTATCTTACATTGTTCTTCCTTTGGTATCTGAGAAGCACGAATCCTTCCTATGGCTGAGCATTTATAAAGTGTCTGTGCATTCCCTGGTGTCTAACAAGGAGATGTCATGATATAACCCATTTTTGAATCAGGTCCCATGACATTCTTCTTTGCTCAGTTGGACTAGAACCTGCAGGAAATGCTGAGAAATCTTTCTGCTCTAAGCAATGTAGTTGAAAGGAGATGACTGTCATAAAAAGCTACTGTAATATTGATTATAATGCATTCTGATATTATAGGAAAGAAGGAAATATAAACTGCTTTATACAATGTAGTTGACAACTTGAATTTTTTAATAGGCTTTCCAGGCCATTCTGTGGCATTTATAGGCTACTATGCCCTTGTGAGTCTGTAATTGAAAAACCCCAATGAAACAACAGAACCATACCCAAACAATCCAACCATCTAAAAAAGCAGAGCTCAGTTTCTCCCATTAAATGCTGTGGTCTCACAAATAACTGGTTTGGTGCAATGTCATGGCTGATAAACTCTAGGAAGCTTTCCCAAACACAGCATCCCTCTGTCCCAGTGTGATTTGCTGCTGATCAGGAATGGTTCTGTTAATAGGCAGACATATCATTTGCACTGCTTTGAATGGATCTTGGTGGCCTTTAAGTATTTTTTTTCTTTATTTTCCCCTTCCTTTATTCCCCTGTGATTCATGCATGAATTCCAGGAAGGAGATATATGATCATACTTATATATATAATCATACAGACCAGTACAACATCCTAAAGCAGGCTAGTTCTGAGAGATCATCAACCAAGAGCGTCATCCTAGCTAATAAAATTAGGGGAAAGCAGGAGCTGCTTCTTGCATTAGACCTTGTGAGTGGTACAATTTAAGCTTTGTCAGGATTTTTCTGTGGCCAAAGTCCAAGGGACAGCTACTGACAAAGAGAAGCCTTCCTTAGGACTGCCTGGCACTGCTCAGGGCCTGGGTGGGGACAATTAGAGTGTTCCCACCTGACCTGGAGCTCCTGCAGGGCAGCCCCTGGTAAACCCAAACTGCCCAGTGCTTTAGGTTGAATTCTGGAATGATACAAGATGAATTGATTGCAGAGCTCTCTCCTAACTGCTACTGGCTTCCAAGCGTGAATAGATTTTTGTCGAATTTTGCAACTGAATAACTCTACTTTTTGGAGCAGACGTGTTGTTTGCAGTGGGACTACTCACAAAAGCATCTGCATTAATGTCCTCATACTTGAGCTCTCTGATTTATGTTTGCCCACGGGAATGACAGAGGTATCTGGCAGCCTTGTTTGCCTTCATCAAGGCATAACTTGAGTGCAAAGAGGAAGAGGAGGAGGCTCCATGCACCCTCTCCTCACCCACCTCCCCTGGATTCAGCAGAGAAGGGGCCACAGCTCTTCAGAGCACCACTTCAGGACTTCTGCTCAAGTGGAAGGTCGGGGGGGTTGGACTAGATGACCTTTGGAGGTCCCTTCCAACCCAAAGCATTCTATGATTCTATGATCTGTGAGCTGAAAGCAGGACAGCGAATATTTCTTTTCACTTCCAGATTTTTCTGTGCTTACAAATATCAGCTACGAGGTTTGTGTAAATTACAGGGAGGATGAACTCGGAGTAGCTACAGTATGTTTAAAACGTCTGTACAGGGATAATAAAGAGATTGTGAAAATCTGCTCTAGGAAGTCTCGGAGACATTTCCAGATAATTAATGCAATGTGTGGAAACCTGAAATCAGCACTGGTTTTTTTTATATATAAACTAGTAATTTAGGAGTGCATTACAGGAGCACATTAAATTAACCATTATTAGATGAGGAAATGTTAAGATTATTAAGATAATAAAAACCAATTAGTGCAGGTTTTTTGTGTATAATGTGGGACTCGTATAGAAAACCTATTACACAAGAGGGACTACAAATATTTGGGGGATATTTCAGGTAGAAGCCAGGGCTTAAGGTTCTTGAGCTTTTTTGCAGCAGGAAAAAAGTGTTTTATGAACAATGTGCTCTTTGAAACACAGTGAGGTGATGCTGGGACTGAAAAAGTAGCTATCCCAAGAGGATTTCATGTAGTGTGTAAGGAGTTTGTCCATTCATTTTATGGATTAAGTTGTGGCAGCTTGAAGAAGAATGTGTATTTGATTATTTGTTCACATAATGATGAAAATAACTCATCTGTTTGCCCGTGTTAGAAATGCTTAGATATAATTCATGGAAGGTTGATGCATCTGATTTTCTCCTGGTTAAACTAGAACTGTTTCCATTGACATTAAAAGCTTGACATCACTCTAAGGACACTGGAAAGGAGATGAGAACCACTCCCAGTCAGCATCTCAATAAAGGATAACATGATTCTGTGAAACTATCTACAGTAAAGCGTGGAAGATGTCTTTAATATCAAGGCAATGCATTTTCATAGCTGTACCAAGCTTCTCAGACAGTTTGTCTTCCCACATTGTTTTTATTTTGCCCCTGTGGCTGTGACAAATATTTAGAAGTTTATCACCACTTCAGGCAGGAATTATACAAGGTGAATAATTTCCCCATTATAACTTTATGACATCAGGCACCCTTATAATCCTTGCATCACGTTCATTTAGCTGTTCCCTGGGCCGTTATCTGAGTCCCTGCTATTGATTCTTGTTGGTTAGTTTGTTGCTGTGTCCAAATCCATTTTTTCAGATTAGTCTCAAGCTGAGGTCAATTATGGGGACCTTCATGACGAGTGTGTTTCCCATCTGGTAGTTTATTCAAATGATCTCTCTTCATTTACTAATCCCAAATGCCAGCTCTTCAGATGACAAATTCTTGTCCTTCAGGATGACTTCCACCCCAAAAAGCAGAGCTGTCAGCCTGAATGTAGTTTGGTTGTTCCATGTGATAGATGTCCTGGACATGTTGTATCTAGCCAACAGGGTATGGCCTTCACTCACCTCCTACTTCAGGAAGAAGTAGTGTTTGTTTTGACATGACCTATGGGCTGATAATATGATCACTTCAGGAAGTTATCACATGCATAGAAATGTATAATTGCCCATCTCAGGTTGACTGCCTGTTGGTGAGTCAGAGGCATTTCTACAGCATGTCTCACCTAACTGGTGTTGGAAAGGATCACCTTTTTTCAGAGAGAAAAGTAACTTCTGGTCCCCATAAAGTGTCTGTCTGCTGGTTTCTATCTTCTCTGGACTAGAGGCTGTCATTTTGAAATACCTTCTTTGGAAAGACTATAAGCAGTATCTGCTGGTTTGGGTTTTTTTCAAACTTCCACAGGTTTTGTGTATGTCAGGGCCCTGAGTGCACCAATTAAGCTTTAATTGTCCCAACCAACCTCACCTGACACCTTCACCCCTCACCTGTGCATCCAGAAGCCTTATTTAAGCTCAGATCTGGCCTTGAGGACTGGTTTGAGCAGGAAGAGCAGAGTGGTGGTAGCAGCAGCCCAGCCATTGTTGGGTGGAAGGAAAGCAGCAGGTCTGGTCTGTGGTCATCATGGGGAGTCCAAACAACAGTTCAGATGCCAGACTGGGAACAGGTATGGCTGTGACATAGCTCAGGGCAGGACTGTGGACCTAAACCTGAGTTTAAATAATACTCCTGGATGTATGGGCAGAGGGTGTGGGTGCAGGTCCTGGGTGAGGTTGTCTGCAGAAGGTGGGATCTCCAAGTGCTCTCGGAGCCCTGACTCTGTGGAGTTCAAGTGCATGTTCATATGAGTCTCTGTGGGGATTTATATGGTAAAGGGACGTTTCTGTGAGCTCTAAGGGTGCTCTAAGCAGGTGTGTTTCTGAGTTCAAGTTTTTGTGGTGTCCAGTTTTGTCTTCTAATTTCAGCCACTTCATTTCTAAAAATGAATGTGATAGCCCAGGAAAAAACTGTGAGTTTTACCTTGTTTTATCCAGGAGAAAATGATTCAGTACATACCCACTAATCAACCTCTACTCTATTTAAAACTTGCACCAAATTCTCTTGACTGCACTAGTCTTACATCCACCTTTGAGCAAACTGGGTCTGAGCTTCATGCTTGGAACAAAAACCTGAACCCAGGCCAAGGAGCTCAGCGTTTGGTTTCATTGCCGGCATCTCGCACCATTACGTATCTGTGTATAGAATATCTATAGTAGTCATTAACGTGGGCTCATTACAGCCTGCCATCTGTAGTGGTGACAAAATGAGCTACATTATTGCCTCAGAATGCTGTGATCTTGAAACGATTTTGCCCTGCATCTTCCTCAAAGCATGTGCAAAGCAGGCAGGGAGAGTAGTGCTGCAAGGAGCTCTTCTTTCTCTGCGTTTTCTCTCCAGTTCCTTTCACTCATTCCAAAACTTGCTAAGTTTTAAATCCCCCTCCAGGTAAATACAGGGAGATGTGCTGATCCCTGTCTCTTCATAATTTTATTTTGTTTGGAGTTTGTCTTATTTTTTGCTTTGTGAGTTTATTGGTTTGGTTGTTTTGTTTTGTTGGGGGTTTTTTTGCTGTGGGTGATGGATTTTATTGCCATATGTTTGGGGTTTTTTAAAATGATGCTAAATGTTACTCCCGCTTTGAGTGAAGGGTGTCCTATGTGCCTTTGGGTCAATACCACTCACAAGAGAAAATACCTTGTAAGCCCCTGCTCAGACACAAAACAATGTGTTTGTTCAGCAAGGGAGGAGACATGAAAGAAAGCTGGGATAAGGGCAGAGACAGTTTCTGGGCATAAACAGGTAACCTGATCTCGTAAGATTACTGGAGATTAGTGTTCTATCAAGGAGCAGAGAATTCTTTTTGGGAGAAGAACACCAATGGATTAAGGACAGAGGTACCTGTCTCTGGTTGTGTGTGGCAACAGTGTTAAGATTCTGCTCAATAGGGGAATTATTCAAAGAGGCATCTTACACCTTCCTAAATCTCCCATTTTTAGCAGCATTGCAAGTCTCAACAGCACCTTGGATCCCTCAGAGGTTTTCATTTCCATTGGTCTGGGGGACTGCCTCACCCTCTGTCATAGTTTTACCAAGAAAAAAGTTTTAAATGCAAAACTTTTCCAAGCATTGTTCAGAAATGATGAGAAGAAAACTGCAGAAAGCTTCACCAGACTTATTAATTTCCCAACCTCTCTCATTCCATCTTCCTCTTTTTTTTTTTTTTTTTTGTGGGGGGGGGGGTGAATTTCCGTTCTTTTTTTGTGTTGAGGGTT
>VYZX01009045.1:8495-49036 GCA_013401335.1 Brachypteracias leptosomus | reverse complement strand
CAAGAAGTATATGTCCCATGGGTTGTCCAGTCTCTGCACAGAACAGGCCATAACATACTTGTTGTGTTTCTTACCGTAGAAACACACTACCACATGTGATTCATGCACCTTTTCATCAAGGTGCTGCTAAGAATTTGTAACACTGGGCTTGACCCCTCGTGCTAAAGCTTGTGGTGTAACTGCTTGGGGCCAAGATAGGTAATTTGAGACTATATGCCAGCTTTGAGAGCAAATAGTATTGGCTTCTACAATAGCAAATTATTAGTATTTGTACTTAAATGTCAGCAGTGTAAAAACCACAAGTAGTGAAAACAGAGGAGATGCTTAAAAAAAAAAAGGTAACTACAGAGCAATATTAATACTCTGCCTGTAAATGAAACTTTGTGATAATCACAAACCCCAAAATGATTTAACGTAGCAAGTTCATGTTGCAGAAATGTAGACTCTTGGAGAACTTGTATTTCTGTACATGGTTTGTTGGGGTGTTTTTCTACAGATGATCTGGAAAGTAATCCTTGCCAGGACCAGGTTAAAGAGCGGTTTTCCTCTGAGACAGTTCATACCAGGAATGTTTCCTCTGTGAGGAATAAGCTTCCCTTTTTAATGATTGCTCTATGAGATTAATATTTTTCTTGACCTGGAGGCACACTTAACTTTCAAACAAAGCCAAGTGTAAGGCCGTAGAACAGCAGAAGGGGATGCTGAGCAGAAATGTTAGTGGATTTTGTAATTTGTTATAAAGTTCAAGGCAAATCTTGAGCAGGCAGTTAGCTCAGAAAATGTTTTGCCTGTTCCTTTTCAAAGTCCCAGTTCTTAGTTTCTGACAGTAGCATTGTTACCCTTCCACTGTTCACAAACAGAACTGAAAAATGAGCAACTTAAAATGAAAAATAAACTCTGAAGATGGTAAATATTTTTTCTATTTTTTCTTTTAAAAAAAAATCTGGTAGACTTATTCTGGAGGTTGTTTTCCTTTGTCCTTGAACTTTTGAGATTCAGTTGAGACAATTTCATGTCTCACCTTGAGGGTTATTACAGTTCAGCAGAGTCCTGGCAATATTGTTTTAGCAAATGTTTTCCAGATTATGGGTTGCATGTTTTGTTAGTGGCTGTAAGGACTGTGAAACATTCAGAAGAACTGGTGCTGCAATTAAATAGGGTATACAATGGGATGTTTATAGCACTTCTGGAGACCTGCACTGTCAATTCACGGGCGTGCTTAATGGTTTCTTAAGAATATATGGCATGGAGGAGTTTTGGGTGCTTTTGTCAGATCAGCTGCAGTTTTTGAGAAGGGACCTTGAAATACATGAACAATATGTCAGTGATAAATATTAACCAGAGCTCTCAACAGAGGAAATAAGTTATGTTTAATGGTGTGTGCTGGGTCCAAAATGATTAATTTCAGGTCCAGGCCACAGAGGTCACCTGGATACTAGTTGCTGATTCAGGTGGTTTGTACATGACTGTTCCTGATCGTGTGCTGGTCTGGGACAAGCATTTCATCTGTGGAAGACCTGACTAGGTAGAGAGGTTAGCAAAGGCTTTTCCTTTATGTTTCTTCCTTGCCCCCCACCCCATCTCCATCCTTCATCCATACAGTTGTTGGGAAAGTTGTTACTTCCTTGCAATTGTGAATTCTCTCTGCATCTTTGAAATAAAGCCTTTATTTCTCAGTTGAGTCCATGTTGAACCATGCTCAGCCAAGTTGCCTCAACTCATAAAACTTTTCTAGAGCAATACACATTAAAGGTAACTTACACACTAAAGACAACTTGTTAAACACACCCACAGTACATTGCAATGAACTATGCTACCATCTCAGAGCCACCTCAGCTTCAGGTGCACTTGACTTACAGCTGCTGTCCAAACCTCTCAGCTTCTCCTGAAGCATACAAAAATGTCTTCAGCTATACTTTGATATATTCATTGATTTTGGCAAAGGTATTGAATAAGGCAGCTGGTTGTGAAGACTGTGTGTTCTCATATGCAGATTTTGAAGTTCTGCTGTGCTCAAGGGTTCTTCACGGTTAAAGTATGTTTGAGGAAAGTAAGGGGGTTTCTCTCTCTTTTTTATTTTTCTCTCTTTCTGTCTACAAACTGATTAGTTTATTAATTACCCTCTCAAAAAAATAGATGTCAATCTTGCATATTTCTGTTAAGTTTTGATACCAGTGTTCCAGACAGGGAGGAAACACCACAGCTTCCCATATCCTGATCAGTTTTTGTCAGACTTTTGCACACAGTATCAGCAATACTAAATTGCTACAAGTACATCAGCATGGGGAGAAGCTGTGTCCTTTTCACCTGGTGAATCCTGTTAGTTCCTCATTTAGTTGCTTGTGTTAGACTTCAGGGAGGCTTTTGTTCCTTTATCACAGTTTATCTCCTCAGAATACATGCTATAAAGCAACATGCCTTTCTCTGCTTTGTTGCTTTTACTGATTAATTCATCTTTATGAAGACACCCTTTTTATGCAGCAAACTACATGAATTATTACTGACTCTCAGAAACATTGTTTTCCTTGCACACACATTTTGGTGTGTGGTTTCCCTGCAGCATTTGAGGAACAGTGGGTGAGGTCTGTGTATTTGTTCAGCAGGATTAAACAAAGAGAGAGTATTGTTTGCAGACTTCGACAAGCTGAAGTATGGCAGCTGATGGGAGTTTTTATTGGGTGATCTCAATAGCCTGTTTGAACAGCAGAAATGAATCCTATTCCTGGAGGGGAAGAGTTAACTCAGTGGCGTACATAAGACCAGGGTGTCCTACTGCATGTTGTGAGCTCTTTTCAGGAGGAGGCAGGATGGGTTTTTCTCTGAACCAGATGGCCAGTTTCTCAGAAAAGTGCATTAATACCTGGTGGCAAAACCCAGGGACCTTTTTTGATCTTTCTTCTCACTAATATGGCTAATCTTTCCTTAATCTCTGAGCTTACGTCATCCTTTCTTCTCTAAGACAGTACATGCTGCTGCAGTCTGGCTGCTGTTGGCAGTGACTGATAAATTAGTTCAGGACGCTCAAAATGGTATCAAATGATAGACTGTATTCCAGGCTCAGCAGTCTGCTGGAGTAGCAGAGGTGGCAGCCAGCTAATAAAATGACAAAACTCAAGTGCAGCTAGCAACAAGAAAAACAGAGCTCCTGGGTAACCTTGTCATAAGATCAGGCACAGAGGTTAGTGTGACTTGGCAAAGGAAACCAATCTCTTTCTATCAATATAAAAACCAAAGTTCCTGTTGATACTGATAAAAGGCACCAATGCAATGCAGCAAATGAAAACTGAGTGTATTAACAATGGGGAAAATGCTCTTCTGGCTTTTTCTTTACTCTGTTGTTGTGGAAACTCCCACCCTGCAAATGATAATCTCCTGTTACCCTAAACTTTGCAGCACTGTTTACCTGTGAGCCATGTCCACATTTCTTCCAGATTGAAATCCAGGAGCTGCTGGCCAGAGCTGGTGGGGTTAGCAGTTATCAGCTCCTCATTGCTGATTCAGGCCTTTATCTTTTCCTGCTGGATGGGAGCTCAAAAGCTCCTCTCTATTGATGAGAAATGTGTCCTAGGGTTAAATTACCAGTTACCCAATCTATCTTGATAACCTTTCATGGGTGTTACAAATTCCTATTATTTTCAAAATGTATAAGTAAGACTATATAGTCTGAGTTGTGGCTGAAAGACTGAGACACAAAATACTCTTTTTTTCTAAGAGAAGTTCAGAAGCTTCCTTGGAAATGAGCAGAAATAACTACAACCTGTAACGAAGGACTTGTATGAGCCAGTTGAACTTTGAGCCTGAGAATTTTTCTTTTTGTTTTATTTCTTTGCTAATGCTGTATGTAACTTGTATGTAATATAGGATTAGATGCTACAGTATATACTATAGTGTGTGCGATTCTTACTATAGTATTATATAGTACTATATACTGTAACCCTGTGGTGACTAGGAGGGGAGAGGAATGAGACTGAGACATGTGGACAGATACAGCATAAACACTATGAGATAGTGTAATGGAAATGTCTAATTGAAAATCTCATTTGTCCTCACTGCTTAATGACCCTGGAGGCTGGGAGAAACCCATCTTACAGTAGTATGGTGCAGTGGTGACTCAGGAGGCCCTGCAGCACTTCACCTGCATTTCTGCTGTGGTCCTGGTTCAGGAGGGCACATGGAGCAGCAGCATGAAAAGGCTTCTGCTGAAGAAGAGCCTCCTGCTTCCAATAAAATGTTTGTTTCTCTTGCACATAGATCACATAATGTATAGGAGCTTATAATTTTTCAAGACACAACTGCGGATGTCATTTTTCTAGCAAGACTGTATTCCATTCCTGCTTCTTCCTCTCAGCTCATTTACTGAAAGCTCCTGAGTGGGCAGGAGAGGGAAGTGTTTGCAGACAAGGACATGGAGACACCTTAGGAAGCAGTGCATGTCCTCCACCCTTGTTGGACTGAAAGTCTACAGAACGCAGGTGGAAAATAGAAACAGAAGTCTGAAACAGAAAAACAAAAACTGAACTTTTTGGATAAGCAAATATTAATCTTTGTCATACCTTAAAGTATTGAAAATGTGTCTTCTTATCTTGCCGTTAGACTGCAAACAATCATTGAGGGAAGAGGAGGGGACGGTAACTATAAACAGGAGAGGAGCTATCAAGCAAGCCAAAATCCACTACATCAAAAATCATGAATTTATTGCTACCTTCTTTGGACAACCTACGTTTTGCTCTGTCTGCAAAGACTTTGTATGGTAAGAAGGAAACACTAATCTTCCTCCACTCCCAAGGGCCAAACAACTGCAAAATTTGCTTCAAGTATATTGAGACATAATATCACATGTAAATTCACATATATTGGGAAATTGCAGTGATATATTTACAAAGAGCATTGTTATAGCGAAGAAATGTAGTTGTCTCTTTCACATTAAAAATTAGAACTTGAATGTTTTTACCACTGAAATAACTGGCAAAAAAATCCATCAGCATCAAGTGAGATCTGGCCCATAATCAGTAGCAGCTCTTTTTGAGAAAATAATGCTCAAACTTTGAGATGTGAAGTGGCTGAGAGCAGAGTAAAGACCCATGGAGAGCAATAAGCTGGATCTCTTTCATCGTAAGGCCATTTACGCATCAAGTCAGATCAAGAAGGTTTCCCTCCTAATTTGCTGGTCTGTCAAAACACTCCACCTTATCTCCCACTTTGCTTTCCTAAGAGTGTTCTGAAGAGCAGAATTTAGATCAATTTATTAATTGGAACAGATATTCCAATTCCCATAGACAAAGGATTGATTGGTTAGCATGGAGAAAACAGAAAAAAACACCTTTTATTCCAGCAAACGTATGGGGTTTTATTTCTTTTTTTACATTTGTTTTTCAGGGGACTCAACAAGCAGGGATACAAATGTAGGCGTAAGTTGATTTTTACCTTTTTCTTGTACTACTTTCCACATGGATCTGCAGATCTAATAGTTACTGTTGAAAAATCTATAAATAACAGGGCATCATTGACATAGGCAATAATAGATCTTAAACACTGCTTTTGCATGATGACCCAAAGCTCCCTAATTATGATTTGTACCTGAGGTTTTAGTATCAAGATTTAGACTTAGTTATTCTTTGAATAAATGTGTAATGCTGTTGAAGAGTTGCACCCATTTATGACAGCAGGTTTTGTGAAACCTTTTCTAAAATGGTTTTCCTCAATTATAGCTATTGAGGGGTTTTACAGCTGAATTGAAAAGCACTTTTGACTTGGCATAGATCTCTAAGCATTACTGCAGAAGTGGGGAAGATACCAAAGGATAAAACCCCAAAGCATAATATTGTCCTTCTGGTATCAAATCTGGTGGCATTGCCTAATGGAAGCAGATTTAGTTTAGAAACAAAGGTTATGATGAAAGAAAATGAGGGGAATCAGCTTAAGGAAGGTCATCTTGATAGAAAGGAAGGTTTTGGTGTATATAGTATGATGGAGTGGGGTTTTTTTCACATTATGCTATGAAATGCAAACACCTCATTCCATGCATGTATTTATCTGAAGGAATCTTTTTTTTTTTTCTTGTGCATGTCTTGAAGAATGTAATGCTGCTATTCATAAGAAATGTATTGATAAAATCATTGGGAGGTGCACTGGTACTGCAGCCAACAGCAGGGACACAATGGTAAGACCTGGCATTCTTTATTTACTTGGAGTGTAATTATGTAATTAAACACTCCTGAACTAACAAAGCCTTGTGTAGAAACAGCCAAGTCCCTCTGGGAGGTGCTTGGCTGTACAACCCAAGTTACTGTCTTCTCTTGAAGATTGCACCTAATGTGTAGTGGATGAAACTTTCAAGCAAGAGACGGTTAAAAGCCCTGCAAGGGGGTGGGTAGTATTTGATGGGCAAATTAATTCCCTGCTAGATGAGGGATGTTAAGACCACGGTATTCAAGATACAACTGTTGTAGCTTTGTAGTATCTAAGCTGTTTTCTTTAAGAAGCTGGTCCTGCTTTGGGTAGAGTGCCTCACCCCCCTCTCCCTGCCCTCAGTTTCAGAAGGAACGCTTCAACATTGACATGCCTCATCGCTTCAAAGTTTACAACTACATGAGCCCTACCTTCTGTGACCACTGCGGCAGCCTGCTCTGGGGGCTGGTCAAACAAGGACTCAAATGTGAAGGTACAGGGGAAGAGGAAGGGCAGCTGGGACCCCTCCATGCTTTTCCAGTGTTCCAGCCCCACTAGAGATTAGTTATTGCTACACGCTGCTTTTCTATATAGGTGTTACATGGAATGGGATTCATCTTATCCATGTGTGCTTGAAAAAGTTTTTGTATCAGAGACAAAGAGGTGCTTGGCTCGTGTGACAGCTCAGCCAAGGTGAGCTTCTCATGCAGTCAGAAAACATGCTGCAGAGGTGTAATCTTGAGTATAATCAAAGTTACTGCCTTGGGAATAGCTCAAATTTGGTGAGTTTGACTCAAGGCAGTGCCTAAGAGTGTATTGAAAGCACTTACTGTAAATACCATTTCTATAATTCTACAAAAAGACAAGATGATCTTTATTGTAACAGATTTTCAGAAGAAAATGATGATTGGAGGTTTTTTCCTTTTGAACAATTTTAGTAGCTTTCATCGAGTTAAAGATTAAAACTGCAATTTTACTGGATCAAATGGACTGGATCCATGTCCAGTCTGATCTTATAACAAGGTTTCTGAGCTGCACAGAGAAACAGCCTTTTTGTTTCAATATCAGACAGTATTTTCCTGATGCTTATACAACTGTCCTTACATTTCTTAGAATGTGGGATGAACGTGCATCATAAATGCCAGAAGAAGGTGGCAAACTTATGTGGAATAAACCAGAAGTTGCTAGCTGAAGCTCTGAACCAAGTTAGCCAGGTATGTTTCAATGCCAGTAATTTGTTGCTTTCAGAGTATTTGGGGGGTTTTACATAATCTTTTCTGTATCACTTTTATGGGGAACTAAGTTTGAAACAGAGGAAATGCCAACAGCTTTCTCTTTTTAATTTGACCCCTAAAGAGATTAACAAAGATGTCAGTAGCCTGAAGCTGAAACTTGGGGTTGGGAACTCTCAGCTAAGAAAGAATTTTTAAAAAGTTGTGTGGTTTCCTGAAATGAAACTCTCCTGTGGTACCAAGGTTATTCTCTCCATTTCTGTTAAACAGTGGTATTACAATGCTGAAGTCTGGTTTTTTTCTATGTTTCAACTTTAGAATTCCACTTGAATGCTAAAATTAAACAAGGATAAATATACCAGATATTCTGAATTTCTATTAATCAGATATATACACACACAGAGAAAACTCCTCTGGAATTAACACTGGCCCTGTAGTTTACATGGTTCATTTCCGGCTGCAGCATGGCTGTCCTGTGTGATCAACTTCTGACTTGCAGATAAAGATTCGGACACGAGCACTGGAATAAAACAGGAAAATGTATCACAAAAGCCAACAGTATTTTCTCTGACCTGAGCATTCCTAAGCTTTCACAGGATATTTACTTTTAAAACAATGAGAGCTGTTGCACCAGCTCTTTCACAAGACAGAAAAGCTCAATCATCTCATTAGGAAAATTTGATTTCGGGGAATTTCCATACATAAAATGTTTTCCTGTGCTAAAGTCAGATGTCATACACAGATACGACTTCAGTATGTTTAGTACAACAGTGATTCCCATCTCCTCTTTCAAAGGAACGTATGTCCAAGGGGACACTTCCTCACAGTTTAAATTCCTCCCACCTTTATACCATTAATAATACTGCAGCAAACAACACAACACAGACTGTTCAGGAATTTCAGTGACTTTTATTTTCTTGCAGTGAAGAAAGTAAAGCAATTGGTTACCCTGAAGCTGTAAAGAATGTGGCTAAATAGTCTATGAACCAGACTTCTTGAGAAAAGATACAGAGTTAATAGAAAAGTTTATGCTGCCATCATGTTACACTTAACAGTTATTGTTATACATATTTCTAAAGTAATAACACAAATATAATTTCAAATGTTCCCCTCCTCCCCAGAAATCCACACGAAGGTCTGATTCTGGATCTGTAGAAAGTGTTGGTATTTATCAAGATTTTGATAAGAAACCTAGAGCTCCAGGAGATACAACAGGTGAGAAAAACTACACTGTTTTATTTTAGCCATTTACCTACCAGATATGCAAGGTACCAATTTAAGTAGTTATTCATTCTTGCCTTACATTAGACAATTCTTACAAAGCACTGTTAAAAACGTATAATTTTTTACCTTCTCCCAATCACAGAAAATGCGTACGCAATTTTGACAAATACTTGCAGTTTGTAGCACACCCACCTTTCTGCACAGTGCTCGCTCTACTCACTGCAGCGCCGTTCTCCGCGATGGAACTGGAGGGTGCCTCCCTAACCTGACTTGCTCTTACAGCACATTTCCCTCCCCCAGTAACCAAAATGTCACACACAGTGTTAATCATCTTGATTTGTTCACAAACCATTATAAACTAGGGACAAGTGCTATCTTAGGATGCAAGTAGCCAAAATACTACTTGAGATTGCATGGCTGAAATAGTTTTAGTAGTACCTGGAATCCTGTCTTTATAGGTTCAGAGTAAGGGTCTGTATTTTTTTTACTGTTCCTAAAGCAATAGTATTGTATAAGCCTTATTTTTGTAACTGCTAACTTATTTTTGCATAAAATAAATAAATAAATGCAACAGTAGAAGTAACTGCTTACCAGATGAAAATCACCAGGCTCAGTAAGAGATAAGGGCTGGTTTCAGAATGGTACAGGATTTTAGATATTCATCCATACATTGAACTAATTCTGTTGAAATTCTCAATAAGAAAATTATTTTGATATTACTTATCATACTTGTTCCAGAGGGGAAAAAAAAATTCTTGCAAAGGTGGTTCAGTTTAATACTAAGTCAGGGTGCAGCTGCTGTGATTCCTCCCTGGGTTATCACAGATGCTGGGCAGCTTGTGAGGCCCACATAGTATCATCAGTGCCTCGTTAGTCACCCAGCAGATCTATGCAGCAGAGGAAAGAAAAGTACAGGTATTGATTTTAGGATATAATTAGGATTAACCTGTACGATCATGCTTCTTAGCCAGCACTGGGCATAAATCAGAACTTTCATGGCCTCTCTTCTTAGCCTGAGGGACTGGCCTGTTCTGTTAACAGAAGAAAATGACTTTGTTTACAAACAGTCTTTGTAAAGTATCTTTTTCTCCAAATTATGCTGTGTCTTAGTCACAGGGGAAAGTCAGGGCCTTTTGTTTTTATAATGCTCAAGTATTGCCTAAACCCAGCATCAGAGTCAGAGATCCAATTCAAATCCAACACTATCAAGCATACTCACATAATTTAAATGTTGTAAACCCTCATGTTTAGATTTGCCGTTGTTCCAGCAGCAGATGCACTGAAATAGCATCTCATCGTTTAATTCTTAGGGAGGGATCTGAGTCATGCGGAATTTCTGCATATATTGAACTTTAAACTCCCTGTTTCAATCAGCAGATAGCAGCGAGTACGATAAACTCTGGGAGGCAAGCCCAGCCAAGACAGCATCACGGATTGCAAGCAGGAGAAAATTCAACATAGACAGCTTTGTCTTCCATAAAGTACTAGGAAAAGGAAGTTTTGGAAAGGTATGTAACCAACTTACGCAGTTTAAGGTGAGTGCTTTGCTCAGTCTCTGCACTCTGAGATTCATCACCTGAACCTTGTCTAAACTCAAAAGTGATTCATAATGCACGTTTTTCAGCTATTTAGAGACAGAGGAATTGTTCTTTATGTGCCACAGTGCAAAAGGATATTTTGTTTGTAACATTCTGTATAGAAACAGCCTCATAATGCTCCAGTGTGATGGCAGGGGGAGATGTGGGAGAACAGCAGCACCTCCAGAGATTCTGTCTGCTCTCTTCTGTGAAACTACAGCTCTAATGAAGGAACAGGCTTTACATGTCTTCTGGTTGTACACTCAGAAGACATTGACAGAAAAATTGCCCTGGAAGCTGCTGTGCCTGTGTTACGTGGTCCTTGAGCCCTGTCTCCTCATCTCCATGCCCAACAACTTCACCTTCCCAAGTCTAGCTCATCTTTCCTGCTACAAGCACCTTTGACTTTCCCTTACTAATATCATCAGCAACAGTCTTTCCTATGTGTGCTGTAATCTCATCTTGCATTTTTTGGCAGGTTCTACTTGCTGAGCTGAAAGGGAAGAATGAATTCTTTGCTATCAAAGCTCTGAAAAAAGACGTAGTGCTAATTGATGATGATGTGGAATGTACCATGGTGGAAAAGCGAGTCCTTGCCCTCGCATGGGAAAATCCATTTCTCACGCATCTTTACTGCACGTTCCAAACAAAGGTAAGAAAAAACACAAAGGCAACAGCAACACAACAGGTGGAGCCTTTTAATGGATGCTTTTACCAGCAGTCAAGTGAAAGTACCTTAGTGATGCAAGAATTACATTTCCTTTTCTTGTGCTCTGTGCAGTAGCTCACAGGCTTTGTGTAAAGTAAATATGAGTATGACCCCCACATGCATTAATGAGAATAGAATGAGAAGAAAAATATCTATGCAATCTGAAATAAGAGGCAGTTTAATTTAAATCCTTGATCTTAGCTTTACTCTCGATGAGGGGGGAAAAAAGACAAATGTCACAGGTAGAAGTTAGTAAGTATTTAAATGTATGTTTTTATTAAGTCTATAAATCTTCAGAATACAAGATTTAGCTTTGCAGTACAACATAGGCTACTCAAATCTGTAGGAGCCTCATGCACTCTTAGAGGTGCATGAAATAGAGAAACACTTCAGGAGAGGAAGGGAGTGGCTTCTTTGTCCCCAGTAGCCACATTGCTACTGCATATGTGGTTGCAGTAGCACGAGTCATTTTTTCATTCTCTGGTTAACTGCAAACAGGATCATCTGTTCTTTGTTATGGAGTTCTTGAATGGGGGAGACCTGATGTTCCACATACAAGACAAGGGGCGTTTTGATCTCTACAGAGCAACGTAAGTCCACAACCCTCAGTCCCTATTATCTCCATGAATGGTTTCAGTCACCGTGGTTTTATTGCTTCTAGTTCTGCACCACTTACCTGCAGTCTCTCACTCTAGTTTCAGCAGCTGACAATTAAAAGGTATTTTTAGGCACTGGTTTAATACAATGAAAAACTTCACTTGATGTCTGGAGTTAGGGTCTCTTAATTTATGTAGCTGAGTGATGCTTTACTTTATGGAATACTTGTACCTAGAGATGAGAAGTAAACTGCAACATGAGGCAGCAGTGAAAAGCAAAACATATGGCTTCAGTGTCCCTTAGGACTGTATTTAGATGGAAAAAAAAAAATGGAAAATAGCATGATAAAAAACCAAAACCAATGCTTACAATACTTACTAGTATTGCTAAGTTGCCATGATAGTACAAAAGGATAACCTGCATGTTCCACAAAATACTAATGAAATGTGTAAGCATGTCATTTAGCAAGTGCAACTGCATCAGTTACCTATGGCTTAAAGGCCACTGGAGCTGAAGTCTTAGAAGATGCAAAAATATTGTATTATTCTTACTTTAACTATCATAATTTTTTAGTTTTAGGTCAGTTTCTACTCCTCTCACCAAAAGCATGAGGGTTTTAATTGTATCATCGAATGGGTGCAGGCAAGACCTGAAAAGTAACAGTGCAGGGTAGCAGATCTACCAGTAAGCACAAGTGCAATTGCATAAACAGACTGAAAAGTTTCTTGTGTTACTGTGCCCTGTACTAAAGAACACTGACTGGAGGGGAGCAGATCAAGGGCTCTGGTATAAACAGTGGCTGGTAGCAGCCAGCTTTACAGGTCAGGGCAAGCTTCAACAGTCTCAACAGCAAAAGTCTGGACAGTGCCCCTCCAGCCTACCTGCATTCCAGCAAACATCTGTGCATCTGGCAGCCTCTCCTGGCATCCTCTGCACCAATTCCTGAAGTTTTAGGTCAATATTCATTCTGCTGTGCAGAAGTGGAAAGGGTTTTATACTTGTTCAATTAAAGAAAAAATCTTTTAATACATTTTGGGGGTGGATCCTCAGCTCCTCTGGATCTCTGGATCCTCATCTTTTTTGAGGATAATGCCCCTGAAGCAGTGCTACTTTTTCATCTGCTGGAGCTGGGCAGGTGCAGAGGGAGATAGGTGAGGTCTGTTTCTAACAGCCATTAGTGCCCAGTCCCTCCTGAAGCAATCCTGAGACTACTGAGCTCCCAGTAGCTGCCTTTCAAAAGGCATGTGCACATCACTAAAAACATACAAAGACTATTAAAGAGCAGAAAAGGGAGAGTGTTCCCTAATGGCAGTAGAATGAAGCACTAAGGGAAGTTGCTGCTGTGTCACCTCTGCTGTTTAGCATTAGATACTACAGGTGTGTGGTGAAGGGGTTCCCGTGCTGATCCAGCTCTACAAGTACAGGTATATTAGTATTTAAAGAAGCGTACAGTATGTCTCACTCCATGAAGAGATGTGTACAGCATCTCCTTTGGCCAGCTGCACTGCCTACGTTTTAACTGAGCAAGACAGATTAAAAGATGTTTTGATCTTTTCAGGTTTTATGGAGCTGAAATTTTATGTGGGCTACAGTTTCTTCACAGCAAAGGCATTATTTATAGGTGAGTACCAACTAGCTCCAGTGTGGGACCTATGAACTGCCTTAGCACTTCATGCATCTTTGAGTCGCTGATGGATGTAATGAGTGAAAGCTGTCTGTCAGAGATCTGATAGTATTCCAAGGGCATTAACATGCCTGAGATGAATCTATAACTGTCTTTTCCCTGACAACCAGAATGATGGAATGTTATTTATGTTACAAAAAGCACTTTTGTTTCAGTTATTTTTAAACACTACCTTCAAATCATGAGGCTGTTTAGTTTGGAGTCCTTGAGACTATACATTCCTACAGCCTTGTGAAAGCCACTGAGCTGAAAGTCATCTGCTCTTGCTTTCCACGTGAAACCACAGTATTGAGGCTTTTGCCTCACCAGATTGAAACGTCAGTGGCCAGATCCTGATCAGCTGCTTCTTACTGTAAATACCCACACTACAGGAGATCAGAAGGGGTTTTCTTCATGTAGCGTTTCAATTTCCTTTCTCCAACCTTTTCACCCCACCCCCAGCTCTAAAGCACTCTTTGATACCTACTTGCTCAGGTAGCTCTTACCTCTGCAACAAACAGGTACAAAGGGTAACAGCTGCATGCTCAAGAGCAAGTTACACAAGGTAACTTAGGTAAATGTGCTTCCAAACATCTGGTATTGTCTATCTCCCATTATAGAAGCAGGAAACATCTGTTGGAGCATCCATCCTTTAAAGCAATTTTCTGAAGTTAGAGACTAATGTTTCACAAAAAGTGTTTGCAAAGAAGATGAGCACCACAGGAATCCTCCTTGGTGAAGAAGGATGATTCTTACACGCCTACCTGCCTCTCAGAGAAGACAGCCATAGCCCAGGGATGTACTTAATGTACCCAAATGTATTCCCACTACCTCCAGCAGGTTTTTAATACAGAAAAGGATCAAACTTCAGAATCTTTTGTCATCAGCATGAAATTCTTCAACCCCATTTTTAGTAGAGCATTTTTAGGCTTGCTGTTAAATTTTTCCCACATTAAATTAGAATGTTCCTGGGGGGAGATTTCAGAGTATTAAGAATTTTCAGAGAAACAGTACTATTTTCCAAGAAGACACCATCAAAACCAAAGGTACTTTTTTTCCATCTCACAGGGGATGTTTCCCAGCATAACCACAGAACCTGACAGCAGTTGTTTTAGGTAGGCATTGCATAGCATGTAAGTGCACATCCATACAAAACGTTTTAGAACTTGTTGTAGCTACATAAGTGCAGTGCCCTAAGTTACCATGAGCATTCCCAATCTCAAATATATTCAATTTACTCAGGTGAACAGCAGCTGATTTCCAAACATGGAAGGATTTATGGTGCATTGCATTAGATCAGGGACTCTTGGTTTGAGCTGCAGTGCACCGTCTGAGCAGTGTTAAGTAACTGATACTGGGAACTTCAGTTACCAAGGACTGCCCTGTTCTGTAAAATTATCTGCTCTATTCAAGTCTTTTTTGGTAAGCAGAAGGGCCCTTCAGTTTCTCCTCAGCCTGCCCTCCTTGGTATGTGCTTTTGCAGCCAGATGGACAAAAAAATGCACCACTGTCAAAGGGAGGGAATGTAGCTTTTGGAAACTGCTGTTAAAAAGCTCTTACTTGACTGAATAGTGTTAGTCTGAAAAAAGACATGAATAGGCCACTTCACTGACTGTGGCCATAACACATGAAGCCCCTTGTGCTGTAACTAGAAACAAGTCACAGGTAGTATTAAAAGCTGGACAGGCCTCAAAAACAGTCACGCTCCTGCCAAAGGCTCTAAAGATCCAGCAATCCTCCTTTTGAGCTGTGGAGCTGGTGCAGCCCTGATGTGTCAGCTGGTGGAACAGTAACTCATGCCTCCTTCCGGAAGCAACAGAAGCATGGGGTGTGCATGTGGATCTGAAAGCGAGTGTTGAGGATTATAAGGTCACACACTGTATATACACCTCAGCCTCTTTCTCTGACGAGAGAGAATTCTTCCCTTCTCCTTATTGTCTCCAAAGTACAAATTTGTATGAATTGTGTTGATGGATTATTATTTTCTTGAAAAGCCTCTTTTGTACAATGTAGGTTAGGTGCTTATCAGTGAAGAATCTGCACGCATCTGAATACAGAAATTACTCACTTGTCCTTAAAATGTAACTTTTTTTTAAAAAAACCCTCTTTGCAGAGACCTAAAACTGGACAACGTGATGCTTGATAAAGAAGGCCACATCAAAATAGCTGATTTTGGAATGTGCAAAGAAAATGTTGTTGGTGAGAACAAGGCAAGCACTTTCTGTGGGACCCCAGACTACATCGCTCCTGAGGTCAGTATGTCACTGCCACGTACCCCAGGGACAGATTTAATACACTGATGTAGGCATGGCTGTTGTGATTAATCATCCCCTTATAGACTAATAGTAAAGAGATATCAAAATCTAATTAGCACAGAAAAAAATCAAAACAAACACTAAATCTGAGTTCTCTACAGAAGGTACTTGAGATTTGTAAATATTCTATAGCTGCATGTTTAAAAACCCTTATTTTTGAAATTTTAAGATGTTCCATTTTTGAATGGGTAGTTTTCCCTCCTGTCTTTACAGCCAGCAGACACACAGGGCTCCTGCAGAATTAACGTATGTGTGCTGCAGATGGTGAACAGACTTGTGCCCATGCAAACAACCAAAATTCAAAGCAAAAGCAGCTTCTAAGGGGCATCTCACCAAGTTAAATTCCCTGTGTTCATAGTTGGTTTTTTATCTGATTTGCAAAGTAGTCCAAATAAGGTAGTTACCTGTTAGTGCTATAAATGTCAAAGCCTGTTTGGTAGCGATCTACTTTTCATTGCTACTTGCTTCTCCCTTCATGTTGTAAAGAAACTAGAGATGTTTTCTAAGTATATGGTTATTTAAACTTAATGGAGAGAATTTCTGCATGAGAGCAAAGTCCTGTCCACTGGTCTGCCCAGGTTTTCACAAACAGCAGTCACGGATTAAACTACAGATATGCATCAGGGTCAACAATTTGACAGCCCACCGGGCCTCGCCCCCTGCCTTATCCTAGTTATTAGCTATTCTCTCTTAAAATCCCTTTTCTGGTTTGGTATATATTGCTGCTTTTCACTAATTCCTTGCAACTTTTCTGTGGAAAAAGATCCTGCAAGGTTTGCGGTATACATTCTCTGTGGACTGGTGGTCATTTGGGGTCCTGCTGTATGAGATGCTTATTGGACAATCCCCGTTCCATGGCGATGACGAAGATGAACTGTTTGAGTCAATCCGAGTGGACACCCCTCACTACCCACGCTGGATTACCAAGGAATCGAAAGATATCTTAGAAAAGGTAAGACTGACAATCAATGAGTAGGTCATGGTGCTGTACTTGTCAGGGAGGGGCAAATCAAGCCTTCTAAAGGTGCTGTTCATCAGCAAGCAAATTACTTTTACAAAGGGAAAGCCAGGTCAGATCAATTACTGATGGTCTGTTCACCGTTAGCCACTTGTATTCTTTTAGCAGTACACTCCTCCTTCCACTGCCACCTACCTTTTGAGCAGATGTCAGGCTTAACTAGGCATCTTCTCTTGCAGCTATTTGAAAGGGATCCAACAAGACGACTTGGGGTCACTGGGAGTATCAGAGACCATCCTTTCTTCAAAACCATCAACTGGATGGCACTAGAGAAGAGAGAGGTGGACCCTCCTTTCAGGCCAAAAGTGGTATGTGGGTTATTCTTTGTTTGTAGCAGTGTTGCAAATGTCAGCCGAGGGGTAAGGGGCAGCATCTCTAACTTGGTCAAACTATCCCACCGCATCTTTCTCCTCACATTTTATAAATGAGATAGTTGTGTATCTCAAACCCCATTGTTCTTGGATGGTTCAATTATAGAAGGGTGCACTATATTCCTCTGACTGCCCTGAAACCTTCCTATTAAGACTGTCTTCCTATACTCTCTCAAGGAGCTTCTTTACTAATATAATCTTCAGGAAAATCAGCTAATAATTCTGCTATCTATTCTCCTTGGTGTTATAAGTATTAACAGTTTCTTGCATTTCTCTATCCTGTAATGCCACATGGGAGAAGGACCAGTAACTTGAGGCTACTTGGTAGCTGCCTGCAGATATTCTGCATGAGCATTAAATCTGTACTGTTTCAAACTCAACCAAGAGTCTCCAAGTGGACAAAAAGATGTGTTCTCTATACTACTGAACCTAGAACTATTTGTAACATACATTCCTAATGTTACCTGAAAAAATACCTAAAGAACAGACTGTGTGTTGCTCAGTCTATCACCATGGGATGCTGCTGCTTCATCATCTCACCTCATTACAAATCCAAACTAGTTTTCCTCCACCCTGTTTTGGAGGTAACAAAGAGTCTCTTTAAAGTGTACTTATATACTTGATGGAGGAGAGCTGTCTCACTCAAGAACAGAAGGCTTCATGTAGCATGTTCCCATAGAAATGGGAACTCTGGGGACAGGAGGATCCTACAAACAGTAACCTCTGGCAGTTCAGAGTGTAAAACACAGTCTTCAGTCATGTGAATTTTTGTGAAACATGCACAAATATATTGTCCAGACACAAAGCAGCTCCAATAGGACATTGGGTTTTTTCCCTGAACAAGTACAGACTGCGAAATGCTTTCAGGAATTTAAAAACTGGTTAATGGCAAGAAACGTTGATCTTAAATGCAAGCGCTGCATTGCTTTTGTCAATAGAGGATCTTTGGGTAATTCTATGAAACACTATCACAAACCCAGGTGGTTCTTCTCTGAAGCAGCCTGGTGCTATTTGTTTTCAACTAACACTGAGCAGTTGTCCAGTTACAATCTTAAAGTGTTGTTAAAATATAGGCAAAAAGGAGATTTTTCTCTAAGGGGTGGGGAAGAGGGAAAAAGCTCAAGAAATAACTTCCTATATAATAATTTTCCTGTTTAAGCAGTTTGTTCTGGAAGAGATTACAAAGTTTGTCTCAAACTCCCTTCCCTCTCTAACACAGAAATCAGCAAGTGACTACAACAACTTTGACAGAGAATTTCTGAGTGAGAAGCCAAAACTGTCATACAGTGACAAAAACCTGATCGACTCCATGGATCAGTCTGCATTTGATGGATTTTCTTTTATTAACCCTAAATTTGAACAGATCTTAGACAAGTAAGTCTATAAGCAGAGTCATACTTTTAAGCAGGGTTAAATGTTATAAACTGAGAACTCCCAAGTGTTACACATTCCAACAATGTTGTCAGTACTTCAGAATAATACACAGTAGTGTGTGATTAATTATGTCCAACTGCTGATTTATTGGCAGTGTTCTTTTATGCATGGTTGGGTTTCAGGTATTTGAATCATATGCATTATTTTCTCTATTTGGGAAAATGTAAATTCTGTTTGGTACTTGAATGTAGTTATGTTATATATATATGCTGTATATTTTGCTCAAGAGAAGACACTGGGGAACAGATGTCTTTTTTAAAAGTGTTTGAGCCCTTGGTTCTTTTATTTGTCCTTAATTAAAAGAAAGCTACATTTAACTTTCATTCATGGCTTTATGATTGTTTTCTAGAAATATTGAATGAAACTTCAGTTGTCTTTGAACTACAGTAAAAAGCTAATAATTTGTAAGTCCTGATCATTTGCAAAAATAACACAAATATTTCAGGAGAATTAGCCAAAAGGAAGAATTAGGCGAAAGCAGCGATTCATAGTGTTACACTTGCTGTCATGGGAGATAGCTCAGGGCCACTCATTCTGCTTGTTTGAACACTCAGTGCAGTCAGTGCCAAGCAGAGTCAGGCTTCCCTGACCATGCCAAATATTAATTCTGAAGCAGTATAAGCGTAAGACAGGCCCCAGTATCCTGCAGCAGCCCCAGCATGCTGTCTGGGAACACAAGGAAATACTGCCTGGGAATAGGAGTCTCCACTAGTAAACACCGCTTCCTATTAATAGAAATAAGCAATGTGATCCAAGCAGCAGCTTACCAGGGGAAAACTGCCAGGTAACAACTGTGTAGACCCTTAGTACCACTTGCCTGGTCTGCCAGAGAGGAAGCATCTTTTCCTCTAGTTTTTTGCTTGTTTTGATTACAGCAGCAGTGGCTTCTTCTACTTGCTGTTAAAAGGGCACAAAACTACATTCTGCTTTTTTGCAATACCTACTTCTGAATTTTGATTTTTAATAAGAAAGAAAAACTAATGTAATTACTGTAAACTTCCTTCCAAAACATTTCTAAATATAGAATATATTCTAAAATATAGAATAAAGCAAGATCCCTTGCTTCTCAAAAGCTTTCTAGATCTTGTAACAGTATTGCAAATTATTTAATTTTAATTTCTAAGAGCTCTCAAACAAAATTACCTCCTCCACAAACATAAATACACAGGAAAGTTAAAAACTAAGGTAGCACTCCTTCCACCTAGCAGAGAAGGTACAAGTGGTTACTTACCCAAATGTATACAGTGATCAACAAGACATGGAAAACTTGAGTACATAATTCAAAACCAAAAAGTAGTAATTTTGTCTTTAACCTTCAGAAGGACAAGTACCCCTGCAAATTTAATGCTATCTACCTAACCTATATGTTAGGAGGCAGCATTTTGCTGTTGGCTTTCAACCTTCTCAGAAAAAGCAGTATAAGAATATAAGAACAATATATAGATATAAGACAATATAAGAACAGTGTAGCTCTGAGAGTGTGGACCAGATCTTAAGACATCAATGACCAGGTAAGATTAATAGTCTTACCTTTCTTCTCCATTGCATGCAAATCTTGACTTGTATTTATTTAATCAAGTCTTCCAACTTCTTCCTCAGTTACTGAGTTTGTTACATAAATTGTCAGAGTAAAGCAACCAATGGAGTAAATTAACTTCATTCTTATGCTTATGTATAACTCTTAACGAAGCTACATCTCCTATGCTTCCGAAAGCTGTGGAAGCCTGCTGACCTGCAGGAACATCCACCTGGCACTTCAGCTGCTGTGAATGGGCACAGAAAGAAACACATCAGCACACATTGTAGCATTTGATCTTTATTAACTGAATCAAAGGTCAAATGATTACATTTGTCTGAAAGATTATGACGAAGGCCAACAATGTAAGAAAAGACAGCTTAATCCCATTTGAGAGACTGCATCTGAACTAGCAAGTGCATTAACAGTCAAAGGGCAGTAAAATAAACACGGGTACAAATACACAAGGTCAGGAGGAAGGTTTTCACCTCCCCTGTCATTGACCATTCTGTCAGAAGCAGGGGGGATATACGCAGCTTTTAGACAGTGACAATAATCTGCAATTCTTAACAGTGCCTTTCCAGAAAGGGGTTACACCCTGGGGAGAACTGATCCCCTGCTTCAAATCTACATTCATTGTCTAAACTTGCTCTGCTCTCACCAGCTAGAAAGGGCCAGATGCAGTACCTTCCTAAAGAAGAACAGAAAACTTCATTATTGTTTTTCCTTTTCAAGTATCAACATAACAGTTTATTTACACTTGTATATAATTCTTTTTACTGCACACCCAATTTGTAAAACACTCATCACAGTATATTCAAAAGCAGGCTTTAAAAATGCCTACTATACGTAACACATTTAGTCTCAAGGAATTTTACAGCACCTCTGAAAGTTGAGAGAGGTAAAAGAAAAGGAAAGGGGAGACCCTTCAAGCTGTGCTTGCCAGTGAAGAGAAGCAGCCCTCGGGCTCAGCCCTCACAAAGGGAAACCTTTCCTTCCACCACATTTCTGCAACCAGGTCTGAGCACAAGCAGTACTGCAGTAAAACCCTGCTCTTCTAATACAGGGTCCTGGGATTTGCCCTCTAACTACGGCTAAACTCTGACTTTCTTAATTTAAAAACTGTTTAACAATGCTGGTCATGGTGGGACAGTGGAGGCCTAGAGGAGCAAGGGCTGCCTGGGGCACAGCACAGCTTTCCCATGCTCCACACGCGTCAAATCAGGAGGGGGAACTTACCTACATTTTTAAATGAAAGTGGCCTTGTTAATTATGCGTCAATAAGTTAACTTCTCTGAGCAGCACTGTGTGGTCTCTCTCCTCACAGAACTATACGCAGCTGAATTAATAAAGATCTGAAACGGGCATTACTGAACACATGGATCGCACACACAAAGCTTTAGACAGCAGCACTTGAAGCAAGTGTTTCTGGTCATGCTGTACCCTACACATTCCTCTTCTGAAATGGAACCCAGTGATACAGTATGACTTACTTCCAGAGCTGAATATATTGCCGAAATTAGCTTATTACAAAAAAAAACCAAACCAAAACAAAAACAAAAAACCACCACAACAGCAGCACATTATGTTATAAACCCTGCACAAACAAAAGACAGTTTAGCCCTTGATGCAAAACTACATTACAAGGGCCTGGTATTTCACACAGGAATTGAGAAAAAGAAAAAAAACAAACCAGAAAAATAAAACAACCCCAATAACATACATGGTAAAACCTCAATTAATTGAAGAGAAGTTCTTAAAAACACCCAACACATTCCAACTACCAAAGAATAGTTCTTGTTTCAGAACTCCAAGCCAGCAGTAGCGCTGGCAGCTTGCTTCAGTTGTCTGGTAACACACATACACAAAATACACATTGATTTAGTACAGTTAAAAGGTTGTGGCCTCAGACATCAAAAATTCCATTTTTAGCACTGGAGTTTCACATGGTATAATATAAAAGAGCAGCAAAGAATGGGGATGGTGGAAGATGCTTAAAAACACCACCAAAAAAAGCCCCAAGGCAGGTGTGCCATGTTAAGAGTAACTTCAAAATTTACCTGGTCTTTTTCTTGCATGAGCTGTTAGAATGGTTAAACTCCACCTAACCTTTCTGTACTGTTTCCTGATGTACGTATTAAATGTGGCTATAAAAGAGAAACATAGACTTTTATGTTGAAATTCATTCAAAAAGTTGCCTACAAAAATAAAATATCACAGTACTAATAAGACAAGCAGCTTCTCCAGACCTTAACAGTCCAAATCCTTTTCCCCTCCCTGCTCAGAAAGGCTGCTCAGAAAGGTTCCCCTCCTGTAACTGCAGCAGAAAGGATGTCTCTTTCCTTATTCTTTAGCCAGGCTGCCAGCTATGCTCACACTCATGTCCCCTACTTAATACTGTGTCTTCTGCTGCCCTCCAAAGCACAGCTGGCCCCTGGAAAATGTTACAAACTTGCCAAAACACCAGAACCTTTCAGGTAGTGAATCTAACTTTAATGCATTTATTTTTCAAAGGGAAAGTTTCCCCATTTCAGAAAAATTTAAGCTGAAGGTGGCAAACCAAAGCTCAATTTAAACCACAGAAAAGCTATCAGAGCTGACAGGCTTTCCCATTTAAAGTAGTTTTGCACCATGAAGCCTCCAATGCTCAAAATGTAGAATTTCACCTATGTTAAATATACCATAAAAAGAAAAACCTCCATGTAATAATTATAGGCAATCATTCACAGTAAAAATAAGAGGAACCCTTAGAAAAACACTTTAAAAAGAAAGTAAAATCTAGTTAAAATCTGATGGTGAAATTGACACGGGCAATTAACCTTGCAGTATCCACAGATGAACAATAAAAACCACTGAAACTGCACGGATTTACACATGTAAAATCTAAACCCAACTCTATTCTGCTTCCCTTTAAATCTTTTTACTGATACCTTTCAGCACTGGGAGTTATCCACAACTACAGGTTTACTCCAAAGAAGCTGAATCACATTCAAAATGTCTTAAAGTAAAGGGGAGGGGCTTCATTCCAACTCACTTGGTGCTCGGTGACACTGTCTCCATTCTCCTGGACCTGAGCTGCTACTTAATGCTCTTGCGCTGGAGGAAGGGCTGCTGCCCCAGGAACTGGAGCTATAGGTGGTTAGGTACTGTCCTCAAAGCTTCTTCTCTTGACCGGTCCACACCTACATTCTGCAAATTGAAAAACAAAGATTTTAAAGCAAGGGTCTCACAGTCAACAGCAGTTTGCTTAACACATGGCTATTATGCAAGGCAAACGATGAGCAAATTTTAATGCTTATTTCCTCAAAGTACTTTGTAAAACACAAGGAAAGGTCCCCAGCTCATGAGCAGGAGTCAGAAGCCAGGCTTAGACCTTGTCCCACACACCATGCACTTCACAGAGCCCAAGTTCCTCAGATACCTATAAGCAGGCTCTCTGCTGCCAGGGAGAAAGCACCCCTGAGACATGAAGTATACTGGGTCTGGAAGGACAATCGTCTCTGTACACCATATGCAGGTCACAATGTTATGTATTTTAAGACTTTAACCACTGGTTTTAGTCACATCTTTCTAATCCACTATCTCTTCTAGTCTTTATATTATAAGAAAAAACAGAACAACACAGCAAAGGTCATAAACCACACAAGAACTGGTAAAACCTGGAGGGAGGGAAGCTCATCTCTCCTTGTTTCAAGTGCACTCCAGGAAATGACTCCTGAACACCAACAGCTATAAAGATAATTCTGATCCTGTCTGTAAGCAGCCAAGTCATTGGAAGGACTCCAAGTAACTCCCTAAAGAGCTGGTAATATGAAGTTTAAATGCACTTCGGGATACATGGGCATGTTGGTAGATGTCACACTGACATGAGATAACGTTTCAGTGGTTTTATAACCACATTTATTAGTTTACTTGGAAAACCCTTTCAGCCATTTCTTACGAGAAAAGAAGACAAACAAGCCAGCACCAGAATTGATTTGGGGGTTGAAGTGTGCCAACGTCACTTCTGCCCTTACTAATTCTTTCTTACATTTGTGTCAGCCCTTTCCTTTCTCATCAGCCATCAAGCCCTTGATTAAACTGTTCTGTTTACCACCATAAACACATCACATCAAGGTTTCTGAGAAGAAACACATAAATGCTGCTGGGCATAGTCCTAGAAATCTCTGCACTCATCTGCACACTGTCCAACCCACTCTCTGCCTTCTCCTCTTTGAAGGAAAGAGAAGCAACAAAGCTATTTCAGGAAGAATCTTCTATAGGTAGCATCTCTTCTGTAGCTCAGGGCACATAGAAAGCATCAGCATCTAAGAACGTGAGGAGCTGGTGAAACAGGTCAAATTCTGCATGACTACAAGGGGGGGAAGAAAAAGCAAACAACAAAACATGCCAGCATTTGTTGCATTTGTTTGTATTTTTCTTCAGAATTGATGCAACATACCCAAGAAATTCCCAGGGACTGTGGAGATGTCTCCACAGGCACTCCAAGAATATTGGCTGTAATCTTTTAAGCTGAGCATCTGCTGTTGATTCAAAGAAAATTAAATGGAGCATTAAATGGACCATCAATATGCAGGAATCCAGAGGTACTGGGAATTAGTCTACGAACAGCAAGAACTAGACAGCTGTAACATGAAACTACAA
Source organism: Brachypteracias leptosomus (assembly GCA_013401335.1). Taxonomy (NCBI): domain Eukaryota; kingdom Metazoa; phylum Chordata; class Aves; order Coraciiformes; family Brachypteraciidae; genus Brachypteracias; species Brachypteracias leptosomus. Next base: position 24,568 of record VYZX01009045.1, on the reverse strand, counting down.
AGAAACAAGGTGGTCAAGATAAGGCAGAAGATGCAGCTCATTTAAGTCAATGAGAGGTATCAGATGAAAGCAGCATCTCAGCAACTGAGACAGAGCCGGGAGGGAATATTGATATGCAGTCAAGAAATTTGAAAACAGAAAGTGGTTCCATTTGAGTAAATGTGTAGAAGAACAGGCTGTAGAAGCAAAACGCATGGAACTGTCACGCTGAGGGAAGAAAACTCTGTCTGGGATGAACTTCAACACACACACCCTAGGGCTTATTAAAAGGAAACACAGAATACCTGACTGCAAGAGAGCTGAACTGAGGCTCGGAAAAGGACTAATATCCTCATTAATGGTAAAAGGATTCCTACTCATAGGAATCATGACAGATTAGATGATGGCAGCTGGGATTGCACCTACTTCCAGAACAGCCATGGGTATTGAGGGAAAGGCTGTGCAACAAGAACAGTGCTGCTGCTGCTTAGAGAGATGACCAAGGCTTTAGCCTTGCTTTTGGGACCAAAAGATGTCCCTGCAGCTGCTCGGCACTGCTGTGCCAAAGCACACCTGGACAAAACTGCTGTCCTGGGAACAGCACTGCCACTGCACCAGCAGCAACACAGTACAGAGAGCCCGGAAAACACTAAGTGTGGGAATAAAACCACCACGCACTTTTTAAAAATATTACTTCTACTAGGGCTCTCCCTCAGTCAGACTGGGCAGGGGGCTTGCTGCTTCCACAGCATTCATCAGGGCAGGAGCGGTCTTATCCTGCCTCACACAAGGGTTCACCTCACTCCTCTCCAGAAAGACTCAAAACACACAGATTAACCCAAATACACTCATACCACAGTTCCTTCTCTCATTTCCCCCTGCTGTGCCCATTTTTTTCCTACAGAACAGAAACAAAGTGCTATGGGTTCCTGAACAGGACAGAGTGTGCCCTTTCCGTTTTATTTTGATTAGCTACATGGGATCTTCCCAGCAAAACGCGAAGATTTCGCAGAAGGGCTCCTCTAGGGAAGAGGGCTCTGAAGGGCACAGGAGCCACAAAGACAGTGGAAACAGATGCAGTAAGGGCCCAGCACAGCTAACAACCAGCACAGGCATAGAGAAATAAATTGCACAAAATGAACAATCCACTACTTTTATCAGCCATCTTTCCCTCAGTGAGCTGTGCTGCAAACTGTCACTGTCGCTTCCCACCCAGCATCAGGCATTTCTTTTACTAAGAAAATTAACCAGATAGGACTATTTAGCAATCCTGCTGTAATAGGAGACCCCTTAGAGTGCAAAACTGCTTTTAAACATGCACTTCACTCCGTTGCACACATCAGCACAACAAGCATTATGCCAGCAAAGAGAAAAACGCACAGTCAGAGCCCCAGGAAATCAGGCTGGCAGGGATGGAGGGTCCCTGGGCACTTCTGCTGCTTTTCCTCCCTCTGCAACCTCCACAGGCCACAGAGCAGCCAAACCCAGCTTTCTGCTCTGGCCAAGTTCCTGCCTCTCCATCTTCTCCCTCCATTTTCCTCCAAGAGCCCAAGCCATACTTTTTCAAGAAACAAAACTCATTTTTTCCACAGCAGATGCCTGTGCAGATTTTGGCTCCAGCAAAACTGTACTGCATTTAGTTTTGCACAGTGTTCCCTTAGTGGTGGCCTGCAGAGGTGACAGCACTCTGAGTTGTCTCAGCGTGGCTTCTCAGCACCTGACTACAGCCAGTGGCCCTGTGACCAGCCAGGGACACCACTTCAACTCTCAGGCAAAAGCAACTGGACTAATTAAAGTGTGCAATTGGCAGGCTCAGTTCTCCTTCTCCATGGCATTTTTCATGGCAAAGCACATGCCAAAAGGCTAGGGCACTTAAAACACTGAAAAGTGTCAAAAAGCTCCCACATCACAGTCACAACAGAGAGGAAAATAATTCAGGTTCCACCCAGTCCAAATCCACCCTGGGACACTGGTTTAACTAAATACCAAGCAGTACAGTGGGAGGATCTCTGGCTGGGAGGTTATTTGGTTATATCTGACATTCCTGATTGCCATAAACCTCTGAAAACTTCAGTGTCACTTCAGAAGTGCAGATATATAACACTTTTTTTCCAAAATCCGTTTTGGAAAAAACATCCCACGTGAGAAACCTAACAGATAAAAGCTTTCCACAACACACCACTCTTGCTTACTTTCAAGACTAAAAGATCCGCTCCTCAGAAGACAGTTCCTGGACTTGGTGATTTTCTGCCTTCCCTAGTCTTGATGCTATCTAAACAAAGCTGCTTCAATGGCACAGATGCTTCCCACTGCCTCATTTTGCCCACGGTAACACTGCAGAGAAAGGAGTTGAGACATGGCACTGCATCTCAAACCAGCTGCGGTCTTCTCCAGCCTGTGAAAGGTTCTGTGGGAACTCAGTTTAGGATGCATACCCTGCTGGTCTGAGATCCCATACCTTCTGAGGTCACAACTCAGCTACAAAACCATCACACAAACTCTGCTTCCATGTTCCAAAATGGTCAACACTCCTTACTGCAGCCTAGATAAAATCTGGGTACAAAACACACGGAGCAGAGTTGTAAACACTCGATCACCCGCAACCATACAAAAAGCAGGAAAAGAGGAAATTTAAAAATCACTTCTGCCAGCAGACAAACCCTAAAGCCTAGTTAATGCAGAACAGCTGTTAAGAAAAGTGATATATTAAAAGTATTTATGCACATTCCTGTACCTTGAATAATTGTGCTGGAACTAAGTGAAAACTTGCTACCCTCTTCAAAGACTACATCGTTAATTAGCATATCTAGAGCACTAGTGCTATGAATCAGCAAGATTAAGGTCTTACAGTAACTATGGATAGTTATTTTATGCTACAGAGCAGTCCAATCACTCCCAAAGGCACTGAAAGAGGTAATACTGGTGTCTAGAAAACAAATTTTCTTATCCCACATGGGATGTTGTGTTTTATGGCTTTCATAAACCCACCGCAACTAACATTAAATGATCACTGGCTGTTACAATAAAACTTAATGCTTCAGGATCTTAAATTATAGCAATTTACAAAACCAGCATTCCAGTGACAGCCAATCAATGTTTGATCACTCATCAACAATAAATTAACCAGTGCAGTCGTTTTATTGTTATTTGGTATTTTTTTCATGTCATGCTCTATACAAACATTTGGTTTTGGATTTGAGTTGTTGGGTTTGGGTGGGGCTTTATTTCAAAGTGATTGGAATGATTAGTTCCTCAATTTATTTTGAAGTAGTAGGATGAAAACAGCACCCCAAGTTCGATAGTTGATCAGCACACAGGATTCACTGATGAGCAGGGACTGTTACAAGAGCGTCCTCGGGAGGTCTGGAAATGTCTACATTCTGTATGATAATAAAAATAGAGGAGAATATTTATCATGCAGCAGTAAGAGCAACAAAACCCTGCAATCAGATTCCTTCACAAGTACACAGCTGCATTTATTTAAAAGCAGGGATTATTTTAACACTCTGAGAACGCAGCAGACTGACAGCTGGGTGGTGTCCCAGTACTACACAGCAGGAAAATATATTTACAGTAATTGCTGATCCCATGCTGATAGTATTACCAAAAGCTCAAGTCTCTCATGTTTAGGGGGAAGTGTTGTACAGGCCCAAGCAGGAATCCACTTAAACGTGTGCTTCAGCAAATACACCTCTATCCATTAAGTAATTTCCAATGCCCTGCTGAACTCTGCCATATACTTCTTTCCCAAGGGGGAACTTTAACATTTGTTTGTGTTACAATGTGCTACCCCTGACAAAACAGAAAAGTATCTTTCAGACACCTTAACCATTCAGGACTGATCACACCAACTAGATCTCACCTCACTTTGCAGAGACTGTAAAAAAAAAAAAAAAAAAAAGACATTCAATGCAGCAAATTATTCAAAATCAAGTGAAACCAAAACACCAGCACAAACACTCGCTTGGAAGCACAGCTTTGAGAGTAGCCACGCAGAACCAGGCTGAGGAATCACACCTGCTGTGGTACCATCTCATCAAGTCCCAAAGACTAGGCAATCACTGTTCACCCTTCCACCAAGAAAACAGACCATAATAAACTGTCCTGAAGTTTCTTACAAGATCTTCATCTAAGATACGGCCCATTTTAGGCCAAATCATCGCCAAGTCTTCAAACTTTGTGCTGACAGGCTTCATGAGTCTTAGTGTTTCACACTGCGGTAAGCAAACTCACCTTTCACTAAACTCTCTCTCTCCCCCCCCCTTATCCCCACAAAATGCAAAAGGAGACCTGGGTTTTTTGCTATGAGCAATCTCCCTATCTGTCACTCACTAAGACAGCGGTGCAAAGCAGACATTTTACACAGTGCTTCTTTTCTGGCCCAAAGAGCAGACCTAAACAATGGCTAAATTCCCTTGAATTATTTTCAGTAAGAAGACTCTAGACTCCTTCACTTGAAAAGGTCAAGAACTTAAGCCACTACAATACTGACAAACACAAGGCTTCAGTCCACTTCAGACAAATGATCATCAAACAATGAAGTTCACACATACTATGAACAAATACTCCAGTGCTTTGCCTGCATTTCTGCAATGTGAAAATAGAGGCTTTCAGCTAAAGCCAAAAAGGAGTGAACTGTTCAGAAACACAGACCACAAATTACTTGTGGGGGCACAGAGCAGCACACTGGGCAATTCTTAATCAAATACTTTCATTGTTTAACAATGTTGTTATCTGTGATGCTGTATTTAATTAAATGCTTTTAACTTCAATAGACTATTTGAAAACTTGATTTTACAGAAGTAATTAAAATTTTCGTAGGTGATGTAAATGAAAGCTTTTGAAATTTTCATAGTCCTTTGAGCAGCATTTAAATGCAGACAGGACCAACTTAGTCCTTCGTTCAGTCCTACTAAATGAAGAGCAGATCATCATCCACACTTCACTGGTCCAAGTATCTCTGGGGGCAGAGGGAGAAAGAATGTTTGATGGTTTTCTAATAAGAATGCCTCTGGTCCCTTTTTTTTAAAAAAAAAAATTCATTAATTCAATGTATTTATGCTCAAATTAAACAGCTGTGTGTCTTTGTGCCCACTGCAATGCAACTATCTGCATGATCCTCTACATGCACCTGAAATACAGCCACCCAACGCCAACGTCAGTATGGCCACATTGCTGGCTAGACATGTTAAGAGTTTTGGTGATTCTGGCAGAGCTTTCCCCTTCAAAATAAACATCTTCAGTTAGAGCAGTGGTATTTCCAACAGCAATTCCCAAAACACTTCAGCAATCTGTAAATTCAGCACCAATATTTTATGAGCCAAACTAAAGATGTTCAATAGATCTACATTATTTAACATTGATAACACCACTTGCTTTAAGACATCTTCACTGAATCACAGAATCTTCCTTTATTTTCATCACACTTCTCCAACACCTTTTAGACACTGTACAAACAGAATGCATTTCCTAAATCTAAGAAATCAAACTAAGATACAAAAGTAGTAAGCAGAAAAACAAAGGAGAAAGGAGAAGAGAGAGGAAATACACAATACAACATCTAATAGAAAACACCTTGGCTATGAACAATCAAAAGTCAGTATTTTCAGAACTCAGAACACCCAATCATTAAACCAAAACTTCTTTGTAGTCCCCTCCAGCATGACGTCTGCACAACTGTCACAAATGTGTACCCTCGTATAAATAAGGTCTTCTGTGTCAAGTGCCTTATTGAATACACATATAAACCCACATCTATTACTATTCGTTTTCACCAAAAAACATTGTTCTGAAAATTGCTACAAACGGTCCTTTTTTTTCCCCTCACATTATCAAACTGACTTTTAATTCACAAGCAGGCACAGCTCAACCTCAGCAAGGAATCAGTGCCATACCTGATAGCGTTAGCAAGAAGATTTGAAAGGGAACCAGAAACTTTTAATCCTGACACATTTTCTGTAGATTTTCATAATGCAGCACTGGAGGAGCTTTGCAGAAGCAGCAGAATCAACCTAAGCTCATGTCAACACTTAGGAGCTCACAGAACCACGTGCCACAGGGAGAGCACAGAGGCCGTGGTCTGACACCTTATCTCTATTTGCATTTCACAAATACACTCCATTTCCTTTTCCCCAGTTGTTCTGCTCTATCCCAAGATCTAGTCTTCCTCTCCAGCTTTGCCTTAAAACACAGGTGGCATCATCAGTTCCTCTCTTTCATACAGCAACGACTGCAGTGATGAAAAAGCTGATGGTCTCATTATTCACACTCTCCAAAGTAAACTTGACATTCATAACAAAGTACTTTTTGACTACACCCTACTTCTGCTGAATGAGAAAACCTGGAAGAATTTTAGATTGATACTGTATCTTCAAATTCTCATTAATTTTCTGAAGATAAACTACTCCAGCTGGAGCTCACGTGTAAGATAAATTTGCTCAATAAAAGTGGTTTCCCCCCCTCAACATCAAACCAGTAGCAAAGCTCAATATGTAAAATCAAATACGCTCAACTGAGGTATCAAATCACTTCAAACCACAAGGACAAAGGAAATCAGCTCAGACAGCACATTACGTCAAGTCCTCCGATCTGAAAAATATCCTTACCTCGGGTTTATCTCTGTGCGTGTTTACAGCTTCAACATTCAGAAATATAGATTCTACTTTACATCCTGTTGATAGAAAAAACATTTTTAGAATTGGTTTGCTTTAAAATTGAAGTTATAGTAAAGATGCAATCTAATTTTGAGTTGGTGAAGGTTAAACACTTTCCCCTTCTGATTTATACTAGAGTTTCCCAAATTCTGAATAGCTAAAACTATGGAAACGAATCTACTCCACCAGGATGAACATTATTCTTGATCTGATAATCCATTTCCTATTCTCACCCTAGCTTTATCATTATTTTCTTTGAAACATATTCTCATTTTTGAACATATGTGAACAACAACATTCAGTTATGAAGTTCTTATTTGTAATTTTTTTGGTTTTAAATCCTAGGCTTCTTAGAATTTTATTGCAATACAGAATATAAACACTGCTCTCATTTTTTAAACCATGAAAATGATTACGAAAAGGTAACAACATTGCACTGTTAGTAACCTCCATTCCTCTATGTGTGCAAGAGAGTTTTAGCCCCCAGCTAAATGGAACATTTATAAGCTACTTCTACCCTATACAACGTTCATTAACAGCCAATTTCCTGTGACATACCACAGAGGACATACCACAAACCTATCACAAATAGGTTTTCAGATTTTTCTGCTCACTTATTTCCTAAAAGTTGTAACACTCTACAATATTACTACATGACAGAAAAAGGTGATTTTAGCCTTTCCTTAGAAAGCCACTGCACTCAAAAAAATAAAAAAAATAAAAAAAATTAGTAAGTCATACACTTGCCTTCCCTTAGGGAAGTCTATCCCAAGAAACACCATTTGTCAAGAACCCTGCAAACAAAAACTGCAAGATGGCCAGCACTCAAGAGAAATACTCAGCCAGGAAACATATTTTAAGGGGGAAGAGTGCACATCTCCCACTGGAAGAGTACCCTAGCCATCATCCTTCTGTTCCCAGGCCCACTGCAACCCCTGGGGCCAAGCAAAACCAAGCTCCAATTCCCCATCCCATTATTAAGGGTGGTTACACAGCAGGAACACTTCCACAGAGACCTCTCAGTTCTTACTGTCAGCTGAGTTTAAGACCTGAAAAAGTATCATATGGAATGCTTTAAATATAAACTAAAGGGACACAAGTTACTCCGCAGTAACTACAATGTGCATATTCCCAGCTTGTTTTTAATTACCAATGTGCAAGTTTATACCTACAGCATGATGCAGTTTCCTTTCCTGTGTGCACCCACACAGACCACCCCTACCCTGGATTGTTGGGTAAAAGTCTAATTTATCCTAATCCAACCATCAGGACGGAACAGATGTTCCCCTACTAAAGATCAGACGCTTGGGGTAGGAATGATGCTAGCTTCAAACACCAGGAAGAGCAAACCCCCTACAGGAGGTGTAACCCCAGAATAGGATGAGCTGGAAGGCATTAAACACACCATGTTTGATCCTGCTTCACTAATGAGGAAGGTGACATCAACTTGAAATACTGCTATGGATTATTACTGTATAAATAGTTTTCACAGCCCTTGTACTTTCAGGTGGTCAAATTCCCAAAAGTTGGTCGACTGAAATGTGCTAATCAGACATACATATCAAACATTTTAACAAAGTGTTATAGTTATATAAAACAACAATGGCATTTCTTTCACTGAGGTCAAAAGGACACGGATAGTATTTCACACCACTTCTTTTCCTTCCTCATCTAGTGTGAGTAAACACTGTGAAGATACAGGTCCTGCTAAAATAAAAACCAAAAAAAAAAATCTCTGTAGAAACAGGCCGAGACTAGTGAGTCAACAGAATCCAGTTTCAAAAAGAAGTTTTAACTGTTCTAATTTCTATTTTCCAAACTCCAGCTTGTCATGCAAGGCTGGAACACCAGGTGTCACCACAGCACAGTTATTACTATAGGATAACACTGCAATTAAGTGACAAAACCCTCCTCAGACAGATTTCCCAGTGTAACAGCCACTTGCTTTGTCTCAACTTCATTTGAAACTTAACAAAAAACAAAGTACAGGTCTAGGCTGTTACTTTTCAAAGCTGACAAAGACAGCTCTGCACTTCTGATTAATAACTCGAGCAGCATTTTTTGGCAATCCATTTCCTGCTAAGCTGTGCAGAGAGTTCTCTTTGTCTATAAACAATCTTCTGAAGTATGATATCAGAAGATATAACTAAGCCATCACTTAAAGAAAATTAACAGCAGGCACGTATTAGGCTGAGGTTGAATGTTAAGCTGAGGTTGAAACACACACAAAACTTAACCAGCAATCAGCCTAAAACCCAAGAAGTAGATGTTGCAACCCACAGCCCACAAGCTAGTGGAAATCTCAGCTAAAGCCCTGGAGCTGAGCACTGATAATAGCTGCCAACAAATTAATGCCAACAACAACAAATATGTTCACTTCATGTGCTAGTGGAAAGGTCCATTAAAAAAAAATACTTTAGGAAAAGGGAACAAAGTTATTTAAAGGTAAGGGGAACACCCTTTGTAAGACAATAAACCTACGTAAATTTAAATTTGTCTGTCTTCCAAAAAGCAATACCCTCAAATTCATCAACAAAGACTAAGACTTTACTGTACCAGACATGTGTAAATGGGTTTGCCGGAAAAATTCGGATTTTAGAATCTAGGACAAGAAGAAATGGCCTCAAGTTGTGCCAAAGGAAGTTTAGATTGGAGATTAGAAAGAATTTCCTTACTGAAAGGGTTATCAGGCACTGGAATGGGTTGCCCAGGGCAGTGATGGAGTCCCCATCCCTGGAGGTATTTAAGAGACTTGTAGACGTACTGCTTAGGGATCCTATGGGTATGGTTTAGTAAAGAACTTGTCAGTGCTAGCTTAACGATTGGACTCAATGATCTTAAAGGTCTTTTTCAACCTAGGCAGTTCTGCGATTCTGTGGTTAGTGAAATAGCATATGAACAGAGTACAAAAGAAAACCGTCCACTAGCAGTTACAGCCACTGGTAGTTTCAGACCTTCACTAATACAGAAGTATTTTCTGGCATAATGTAAAGCGAGTGTGAACCAAAGGATTCACTGATTTTATCAAAGCTGCAAAGGCACACATGCAATGTCAAACCTAGTTGTTCAATTCTATTTCAAAGGAAATAAATTAAAAGTCTGTTTTAACCTAAATGCTTCACAAACTTTTCTGATGACACAGACAGTATAGTTAGAACTATATTTTATATATACTTAATACTACTTACCATAAGCCACCGGTGTTAGCTTTAAGACAGTATGCAGTGGGCACTTCAGGTAAGGCAGTTGTTCTGAGAAATCAAACAAATTACGTATGAAATACAGATTAAAAAAAACACTAACTCTTCTATTGTGCCACAGGTAATCATTTAAATGTCTTTGACAGTGTATCTGTCTTCTTCCCTAGTGTGCAACAGAGATGCTATTCAAACAGTGCAAAAACCAAACATTACAGAATTTTAGGTGAGGAGCAACTCAAAAATCAACTACGAAGTTACGCGTGTGGGTCCAATACAAAAAGTTACACTTGTGTACTTGCCTAGCACAACCACCCTCTGCTGATACAGGAAATTGTTAGAATTTACTGTTTGGAACCTTAATCAGTAAATTTTTTTAAAAGTCAGACCATTTGTTTTGTATTAAGGAAGACTTACCTGCAGGCTTGTCAAGAAAATATGCAAGCAAACAGCGCATGACAGCTTGATGACATATGACAAGCACATTTTCCTGCCTTTCAAGTTCCATAATTACCGGCTCCAGCCTCTGAACAAGATCTTCATAGGACTGGGCAGTGAGGAGAAACAACACAGCACATTAGAAAGGGAAAATTCTCTGAACAATGTATCATGTACAGCGGATCTTACTTTCATATTAGTCATCTTCTAAATGTTGTACTACTGCACAGACAAGGACTGTAATAATTTTCTTTAAATTAAGAACATAGTCTGGGTCTTCCAGACTATCAAAGAGCATATATATAACAAAATAAATCTTCCTTATGGAAAAGCTTTATTAAATTAGTCATTATGATCAAGAATTCCCACAAAATCCCTAGAATTTAGTTCACACTGTCTGCAAATGTACAGGTTAAATCTTGCACGTTATTTTCCATACCTCATCTTCAACAGCATTGCCATTCCAAGCAAAAATCTGGGAAACACAGCCTACAGTCAGCATACAAAGAGTTCACAAAGCTTGACTTGTTCAGGCTGCCCTTTGAAAACAAACTCTGGGCTTGATAAGCTGTCCTGGTGATGGCAGCAACCATCCTATCAAAAGTGACAAAGGAAGGAGGCCGGATTTCTCTTGCAGCCCGCACAGCACGCACACAGCGAACCTGCTGCCACAGGTAAACAGCAGGATTTCCACACGTGCCTGCTGAAATTCTTTTCAACATGCACAGTAAAGACTGTACTTCCAAAATGTGTCATGCATTGTCCTTGCAGAGAACACAGCACATCACCCAGCAGGGAAGGGGATGACCACGGCAGGAAGCCTTCACCCTGGTCCTGGAACAGGCACAGGGGCTGCCTCGTTGGGATTGAGACCTTGGCAGGAGAAAGCCAGCGGTCTCCAGCAGGGCAGGGCAAAAAGACTGTTAGAGAAACTGCCTCTGACACACCACTGAGATCAACTAGAGGCCCCAAGGCAATGAGGGAATTTGAAATGTTTGTCACCATCCTAGAGGACAGCATCAGTTCGAAAAACAAACCCTACTTGTTCAGACAGATTAGAACTTTGCAGCGTAATGGCTGCCTCATTAGTGAGACAGAGGTCACATGCCCACAAGAACTCTGCTCTTATTACAAGCTGCTCTTCGCACAGTGATCACTCTTGACTGCTGAGGAAAGACGACCTCAGAGCTCCGCTTCCTCCTGACACAAACAGCCAAGCAGCTGGTCCAATTACTCCTCCACCCTGCTGCCCTCAATCCTCAGCCTTCAGCATCCACAGCCAGGCCCTGTGACCATCTGGTAATCACTGCACTGTAATGGGCTTGCTTTAGAAAAGCTGTCAGCAGTTGTTTTCCCAGAGGCAAGAAGTTTATTAAAGTGAAAGACCAATGTGGCTACAGATTTCCCTAGCATTTCAGCCAGAGCTGCATGCAAAACTGCCATCATCAACAGCAAGGACGAACAGAAAAGGGCCATCTTGGCAGTATGCTTGCATATGCAGTGATCAGAAGTCTTGCCTGATCAGAAGCCTGCTTTATCACTGCAGGATCAGAATGAAAAGAAAGCCCATGAGATCAAAGCTCTCAACTGTTTTTCTAAAGCTACTGTTTTACTTTTCAAGCCCTGAATCAAATTCAGTGGTCTGCGCCCAATCCTTGCAAGCTCCAATGTGCTTTTCCCCCAGAGAAAATAAATGTTTTTATTAATTTTACAATTTATTTTTTCTCTCCTAAAGCCAGCATGCATGTATTCAGTAAGTCAAGGAAGTCCTTCTACCTTAAGAGAGAAAAAATATCATACCTCTCCCTTGGGGTATCTGTATCTGTATTTATCTTGGTCTCTCAGTGCAAATTCAAGTGGATAATTTTCCTGTATTTCTTCATATGTCATTTCTTCACACACTCCCTATACATAATAAAAATAATTTAAAAGCATTTATTTCCAGTACAAAAAGCAGATACCACTCTTAAATAAAGCCATAAACAAACAATTTAACAATTGTATTTTGTTGTTCTGACACTTAAAAGACAAAATTGTCACACATGATGAACAAGACATGCAGTAGGACTCCAATGTGGTTAGAAGGAATCATTAAATCTCTATATAAGTGAAGTTACATATACAGGCAAGCAAAGTCACATTTTATCTATTGCATTTATATATCTTACAGGTACAACTGCAAAGTGCCAACTAGCAACACCATCCTACCAAAAATTTCCTCCTAAGCCCCACCTACCAAAAATTCCATAGCATCATGGCTTCTACAGGGGAATGTTTTACTGGGAAAGACAAAACAAGACTAAATTAACTATGGCAAAATGTTTAGCCTTGTTAATAGGAATCAACGACAATTTTTCCAACCTCTACAACCGGATTAAATGACTTTTTATCCCATAAAAGGCCTATTATTACAAAATTAAGTACTTCCTTTGTTCCTAGCAAACAAAGCAACATATTAGACATTTAGAAAAGAAGAACTTACTGCATCTATCTCATTCAAAACCTTCCACTGCTCGTAAGGCACTCCCAAGGCTTCAGCAGTCTGAATTGTCCTTTTCATTTGGCTGGTCCACACTTTCAGATCTTTGATATTTTGCTCATTAATGAATTGTGCCAAGCTTTTGGCAAACTGAAAGAAAAACCATGAGACACTGGATGAGGACTCAGAGCCAACACAGTGTTCAACTGGAACACACAGTCTGTGGCCTCTGTAAACTCATTATAACATTTCCAAAAGGCTCTGTCAAAGTTTTTGCAGAGAAATAAAAAACCATTTCATTAGGCCAAGAGGGACAGGAGATGGAAGGAAAGGAGGATGAAGTAGATACAAGTTCTCTGTAATTGCTATCTACTTCCAGGAATTTTCCTTTCAGCTTTAACTTGTGAACCTTCCCAATTATCCAACAAGTCAGGATTTTACAAAAATACAGTTAAAAAATAAAGTCCTCTTAACAACTGCTTTGTGCTATAAGATAAAAAGAAACGTCAATCAACAGAATGACAGATAGATAAAAGCACGTATCAAATCTCAACACATTGTGTTTCCATCCAGTTTCCACTACCCACATAAGCAACTAAAAAAATCCTTATTAAACTTGTTAAGAAGAAAAGGGTGTAGGGGAAGAAAGCTGTAATTACAAAGGAGACACTGCACACACGTATCGGCACACCTAAAACCCAGTCACTCTTGTTCAGGAGGTACATACTTCTTTCCCCCTGACAGACAGTCCAGGATCTCCTCCTATTCTCCCTTTCAGATTGAGCTCACTTTCTCCATGCCGACAGAGGTAGATTGACCGAGGAGTCACATGGATATTCATGAGGTAGTAGACAATCCGGCTCTGAATGTGATCCATTACTCTGTTCACAAGGTAACTCCTTCCAACATCCATAATTTTAATATACGAAAGATCCCTTTCACGAGCAAACAAAAAATTACATGTAAGATTCCACATAGTTTCTATTACATGTACCACAATCTTCCCACCCTCTCTCTCATTATAAAAGAAAGAGGCAACAAGCCAAAGCAATAAACAAACCCTCAATTACCCATGAAATATGCATTAGTCCTAAGAAACAAGGCAATACTCCAAAGGTACATGATGAACTCTTATTCTTTTCACATATAAGCTGCTCACATCACTTTATTTTTGGCTTCCTTTACTTGGACTTTGTCTCTCGAATCTAGATCCAGCTCTTGGAAAAACACATCCCTTTCACTGAAAGGAAGATTCAGTGCAGTCACTCAACTGCGGCAGCTTCAGTTAAGATATCCAGGTATTTTATGATACTGGATGTTTTCCTGCAGGTCACAAACACTTCCCCCACAGCAATTATTTGTCTGATTGCACCCAGAGGACACGAGGCAACTGGTCACTATTTACCCATCTCAGTTAATCCTTCCAGAAAAAGGACTAGGGACTAGCCTGAAGCAAGCCATTTTCTCAACCACACTATTAACATTACTGTAATTTATTCCATCACTACTTTGTCTCAGCATCAGACAGATTATTATTTCAATTTTCACTGCTTATCCTTTCTCATTTGAGCACTGATTTCAGAGTAGCATCTAATTTAAAGGAGAAAAAAAGTTTTATAAGCTGAAAATAATCACTATCTGTTTCTAGTGATGCATTTGAGACATCAGACTACAATAAAGCAAGAAAACTTACAGCAAAACCAAATGGAGGTGATGAGAAGCAAACATCACCTCATCTCTTGATAGTGTACTTTGGAGTTAATCAGTACTATTTTTCCTAGACACAACCATTACGTCCATCACAGAAACTACATGCATAAGCTGATATGATTGAACCAGCTTCCCACTGCTTACACTCAATTATATTAAAATGCAGCTCAGCCTTCTCTATAGCACTGCTCCTGACACAAACCAGGAGGCACCTGCTATGAGCACAGCTCAAAGCCCCACACTGAAATCCCGGACTATAGAAAGAATAACAGGGCTCCTCCTCACATGGTTCATCCCTACCTTACTTTCAAGTGTTGAAAGTGAATGAAGAACAGATGAATGCTTTGACATGAGGGCAAGTAATCTAGCTAAGAAAGTTCCTCACCTTACCGCACCTGCAGGTAATTTGCAAGCAAACATAAATAAATTTAGAAGTCACGTTTTTAAGACTGATGTGTTCAAAATTCATCTTAGCCATGTCAATGAAGAAGTTATGCTTACAAATTACTCGGGTCTCCTCTGCATAATAAAAAAAATAAAAAACAACCAACCACTACAGCAAGTCTGGAATAATTTCTAAATGCTGGTTCTATGACAGAAAAATCACACCATTCTCCAAGTGGGAAAATCAAAAAGAACATTGTCCCGGAGTAGACTCATTAGCCAATTTTCCTCAAGCAAGCAAGTTTCCAGGCTACACCCCCGGAGTTAACTCTCTCAAACTTGCCAAAGGAAAGAGAGCTCAATCCATTAAAAAAACATGACCAGAAAGCCCTAATCCCCAATATGGGATGCTCCACCCCCTAAAGAAGCATCTTAAAATAACCTAGTTGTGATCACAGTATTATTTCATTACTTACTTGTCAAGAGTTTCATCTAACGTCTCATATGAGTTCTTGTAGCACTCTATTCTTTTCATGAAGTCTTCTGTTGCTTCATCATTACTACAGTCAACATAGTCAGGACTACCCAGCTTCACTTGCTGTTTAAAACAAAAACATGAGAGTAGTACTTAAGTTTCCTTCCCTTTCTAATGGAAGTTTAAAGAAATAGGGAGGAGGAGAACATAACACAAAATCTTATTTTCTGGAAGTTAATTAAAATACATGTAATGCAAGAGAAGCTATTCTTCATAGAATTAGACCTCTGAGTTAGTACACACACAGACAGGAAAAAAAAGTATCACATGTTCCACAGTTTCCAATGGGAATTAGTATTTTTCTGCTATTGGAAGTTCTTATAAAGTACTTCTAAAAGTACTGAGTTACTTTAAACCTCTTGACTTAAAGCAGTTAAAGCAAAACTTTCCTCTACTCACCACAATGTTTGCAGCAATGACCTCTGGATCTACACATACCGACTCAACAAAAAAAGTCTTCAGTCCAAATGGGAAGTTACATGTACAGAAAGAAGGAAGAAGGAAGATACATTAAAATGTCTCTGGAGCACACAGGAGCAGCATGTTGCCTACTTCCATGCTAACCCCTTTTGAACAGAGTCATGCATTGACCTTCCCTCTATTTACTAAGAAGGTTTCTCCAGACTTGTTCATCAGAAATTGTTGGATTACCATTCCCTGAAGGATCATGCTCTAATATTATTCTCCCCAACAATGCT
>VYZX01009044.1:0-10443 GCA_013401335.1 Brachypteracias leptosomus | reverse complement strand
CAAAGCTCTAACAGCCAGCCACGTGAGAAGCAGCACCGAAAATGCATTCAACCACAGAGACAGCAATGCCACATAATACCATCTGTTCCTGGGGCACTCCAACTCTGGGAAGGAAAACTCATCAGAGATAGGAGCAGAATAGTTTCTTATGCTGAACACATGCAGGAGGTGAATCCCGAGACGTGCAGGCAAAACCTTAACCCGTCTTACTGCAGCACTTGTAACTATCCAGAGCAAATGGTATGAAACCAGGGGGGCCAGGAGATCAAAAAGAAGGTGCATAAACGTACAGTACATCATGAACTCCAGTAAAGGCATCTTTGTCCTAACTTCCAATTTTACCAAGTTCTTCAACCAAGAAAATAAATCTCCTATGTTTGGGCCTCACGTTGGGATGTTTCTGTCTCTGTTTGGCTCAGGGCAAGCCCCACGGAGCAGAATTTGCTTTAACCCTCTCTCCCACTCCCTCTTCCCTTCCAGGGGAGGAAAAAGACCTTACACAAAGTTGGAAGCAAAGATTACAATTTTAACAGGGAAATAAAAGGTATTAAGGGAAGGGGAATATGCAGAGATATTAAGTGGAGGTGTATATGCAAGTATGTACAAAACTGGTCTCAGATGGTGCAGGATTCTCCCGAAGCATGTGAAGTCAGACCCAGCTGCACAGAGGTGCGGTCCCAACAGGAATCCCAGAAAGGAAGGGGTGAGCAGAACTTCCTGCCTCCTTTTATAGAGTGTGGCAGGAAGGGGAGTGGAATAGCTGCTGCACCTGTCCCCCCCCAAACCTTAAACCGCAACAGAAATAAACACCAGATACTCAGGGCTAAAGCTATTTATTTCTACAGTTATACACTACTGAAATGAGTGATTCTTAAACAACTATGGCAAGCACACTATGTTCCAAGGTGATTTCAGAAAAAGCACCTTATAACTGAAGATGTGCTGCAGGTAATTTAAGATGGCACTGTTACTACAAATATGTCAAGCATATTTATATATCACAATCCTAATTCAATAGAAAAACACAATTAAAAAAATCAAACTGTAAGTCCAGTTTTATAGACCTTCAGAAAAACTGATGTAATTATACTTGGCTGAAACAAAATCTCATTAGAGATGTAAGAAATGGATCAGGGAGAGGTCTCAAGAAATCACCATGCTGAATACTTGTCCCAAAGTAGGATTTGTATATAAAATACAGTAAAAAATATTTGTGACAATTTAATGTTTAAAACAAAAAGACAAAGATTCTAACATCAAAAAATCATTTCAGTGGTAAAGTCTAATCAATAAAGACAGTTACCCTGCTGTAAAATGTCATTTTTCATCTATTTAACAATTAAGTGCTATAATATATCAAAAATAAAGTGGAGAAAAAAAATCCTAAAACAGTCAGCATAATGACAAAAACACTAAAATTCCCTAATGCTCCTTTTTTTTGAGCACTATCTTATTGAAGGGTGAATAAAAGACCACTTTCAAAACTCTTGCAGAATCATTGACATCATTCCCCTAACTCATTAGGACTATTTAATTTAATGTTATGGACCTAAAGCCATGGACTTACCTAAAGTTTAATAAAATGTCAGCTTGTGATATATATGAATTATTAGGATGCAAAGATGAAAACTGAAGAATTTTATAGGCACTAGTTCCTGGTTTCATTATAAACCTATAAACTACCCCTGTATCCTCTAAACTGTATCCTGTTTCATCCATCTGAAATGTTTGTCTGCAGAGATATCATGCCATTCATTTTCTTTACATTGTAATGAGATTGTCAATGCACTTTAAAACTGGTTGCTCTCCAAATACAAATACCAAGCACAGGAAAAATAGTATAAACAATCTTTTTTGTGTGTTACATCATCCATCCCTTACCAGGGCACTGGATTGTATCTCAATCTCACCTTGTTGATTTAGATTACTATTAGAGGAGGTGAATTAGTTACTCATTTTCATTTTGCCCACTACCCTGGTGCTTCCTCAAATCAGATCAAAATACAAGCACTGACCTACAGATTCACACACAATCAATAGTTTTTATGACCATGGATATTCAATTATATATAATTGCCAAACTGTAAACTGCTGTGGATGTTTGTTCATTCTTTCTCTTCTGCCTCCCTCCCTCCCTTTCTCCCTCTTTATTCTACTGACCCCTTGCTCCTGAAAGTCTCATTTTAATGAAATAAAAACTAGTTACTTTTTTGGCAAATAGCAATCTTAGCAAACTGTATCTTCTATGCAGTATTTTTAAGCTTTTCTGTTTGCCTGCCACAGAGTGAGCAGAAATATAAGATTATGTTGTAGCAAATTTCCTTTCAATTAAGAGAAAGTTCAAGTGTATCTGTAGCATTCAAAGCTATCACTTGGATCCTAAACAAAGAGAATTGAAATTCTTTCAAGCTTATGTGTCATTATTCAATCAGTAGAAAGGTATGGACTCACTGTATTTGGAATTCAGTTCTCCACCCATTTCACTCATCTGGAGTAACAGTTTCCTACACATCACAAAAAATTCCTGCCAGCTGTAAAGCAACAAAGCAAGCAAGAAAAAATCTAGATGTTTCAAGCAAACAAATTGTGAAAGTTCTGTCTAATTTCACATTATTTGCCTACATCATAGGTTTGTGGCAACTGAATACAAATGCAACCTGTCCTGGGCAAGCTGATCTAGGTGGTCTCCTTGAGAGGTAGAGGTGGACGATATGATCTGAAGAGGTCCCTTCCAACTCAGCCCTTCTGTTCTTCTGTGAATGTACACATATATCCATACATCAGGGAATTAGAGATCAGTGAGATGAAGTGTTTAAAAGACTGATAAATCAGATCAATTTCAAACTTAAGGATTTTACTAGATTTGTGTTCATTAACATTACACATCGCCAATGGCTGGCTCTTACTCAATAACAATGTTTAACACTACATCCTTAAACAATTAGTGACAACGAGCCTGCTTCCTGCCTTGCTCTGCAAAAGAAAAGGGGATGATGTTATTGGCCTGCTCTACATCCTTGGTTTGCATCTTGCAGATTTTATTACTTGCAGGTGATTTCCTGAACCATGTTTGTGCATTTGTATCCCAAGTCTGTCTTTGACCTCTTGCAGTTGAACATTATTTAGTCTTCCATGGTTCGCTGCTGTATTATAGCTTGATAATGATCACATTTTAGGTAAAGTTGCAATGTAACAAAGTACCGTCATGATTATACTGTTGTAGCATACTTCAGTCTTGTTCTAAAGCAAGAGACCAGTAATCATATCTTGTTTAGTCTGCTTTCACTTCATGGGTGCTATAGGCCTCTGCTTTGGCTGGTAGCAAGACTTTTACAACTTCTAAAATGGTATGCTGAAAGATATTAATCTTTTCATAGTTGGATGCATGGCCTCTTCTAAGTGAGAAGCTTTCTGTTACTGGGTGAATATCATATTTATAGATCATCTATATCCAGGACTCACGCATGAAACTTGCAGGGACAGAAGACAGGTAAAAATATAAACTCTCAAGTTTTTTGTTTTGCTGTCAAAAAACGGTTAGTTTTATTGTAGTGTATATTATTTGAGTAAACACCCAGTAAATCTTCAAGGATACATATGTAATGATGGCCCAGACTCGGCTTCCATTATTATTTCCAAAGGTGTAACATTAATTGGGTATTAAATGTGTTAAGAATTATAGCCTACAGTATTCAAGTAGAAATCAATTATTATTTTCTATTAAAGTAGGAGTTACAGACTATTAAGCAATGTCTCAAGTGGACCAAGGTTATTACTGAAAAAAAATTAATGGAAAACATTCTAACTCGATATGCTCATGAGTTCTCATAGAAAAAGCCTTAATTGTCAGTATTTCAAAATGATGTAGCATTACTAATCAATACAGAGGTAAGAATGACCATCAGATTATATGAGACCTCTGTATAATGAAAGCTAATGAAGTTTATGGGGAAATGACACATGTTCACACACTTGGAGATAGGCTAAAATAAATGAATTTGCTTCACAATAATATGTAATTAACTAGCAAATCCCAGACTACTTAAGACTGTCATTGCACAGCTCAGCTGCTTCTGTATGGTGGACTTCATATAGGTCTCTAGTGCTCTCCATCAATTGACAGAGCTTTCAGAGAAACAGAAGAATTTAGAAATGAAGATGATCACTTAGCACATTCTCAAACCTCAAGGTAGTTCATATGAAAGCTAATTTAAATTAACTTTTCAATTAAGATTTTGAGACCTGGTAACAAATGTATTGCTAAGATTCAAATACAATAAATATACTACACTTACTCTATCCACTAATTGGGATTTCTTTTTAATTAGGTTTATTCATATAAATCTATCAATGTTGTAATTATTCCATCAGTTTTAATTCAAATCCTACTTTGAATTGAGACAATTGAAAATCAAAATTCAAGGCAACTGAAAATCTCACAACATCTTCCATGGAACAGGATCAGGCTCTTACTTCTTTTTTTTAAATTTAGTTTTGCCTGGGAAAGAATATTGATACCTACTAAGTAGTGGCAAAATGAATAAATGCTGCTCAATTTTAATATATAAAGCATTTATCTATGTAAAATATTGCATAATACAGATCCATGTACATATACTTGCAGGGAGATAAGGAAAAGTTAATTTTTTTTTACAATTTGATGAGTTAAACTGTATTCAAAGACCTGTCTGTGTTAAATATGTTAAGACAGTGCGCTATACTGGCTAGTTAAACAGCCCTCTTACACACCTTCCATCAGTCATTGGAATTCAGGAAAACACATTTGGTTCAAAAGGTAACCAAAAGGTCATGTTATTTTAGTGAACAAGTGAGAAAAAGAAATTAGAAAAAAGGAATGAACATTATTATAAGAATGGGATTAGCCTCTTTTAGCCTGTAAACTGCAAAAGGTAACCTTGGAAAGACTTGTCCTAAGTTGTCTGAAAATTCTAAGAGTAGCTTATTTTTATCCTAAAGTTCATATGTTTAATTCAGAGAAGGGACAAGTGAGTATGCAGAAAGACTGCCCCCAATCCCCTATCAAAAAGTAAAGAGTGACTATATGGACTCTTGGTGCACTGACACTCACCCTTTCTGCCTCCTTCAAGGTCAGGTTGGATGGGGTTCTTAAACAATCTGATTTAGTTAAAGAAGTTCCTGCAGAGAAGTAAAGGTCCCCTCCAACAAAAACCAGTCTATGATTATATGATTCAGTCTTCTCTTTCCAAGATCTTCTATCCCAAGGCACTGTAAAGGATTTTCAAATTGCAGATTTGCATTGCAAAGGCATTGTGAAATTACTTCCTCAGTTTTGCCAGGTCTGTAGTATAACAATATTAGATAGTAGTATATTTACATGCTGACACACTTTCATAAGTACATAACTATAGTGTAAATGTTCACTGTTTTAAGGGTTCTCCTTACTTAGGAAAAAAGATGTCAGGAAATTAGATTTTCAGAACAGTTAAAAGAAATTAGGTATTAACTCTTTCAAATCAAACAAATGGTTTCTCTCACAGGAGACTTGGGGGATTTTTCAGGCAGACATTCCACGTGCATGCTTATATGGAACCTCTTCAACAACACTAGTGAAGTGCTTAAAAATTATTTTCCATTTTTAAATGCTAAGATTATGAGAGGAGAAGGAAACACATGCATAGTAATGCTTCTTGGTGTGGAATAATTATAAGCACACTGGCTGCTTGTCCTATAGGGATGAGAAAGGTTCTGGCTCATAGGTTCAGCAAAGAAAGAAAGTTAAATCCACTGTGCAGTGAAATAATTTTGAACAAAATAATTTAGTCAATCCTATTAAATATTTCAGGCAGAACTAGTCTTTACTTTACTCTCTTGAGGTCTCCATAGGCCTAACAGTTCAACGTCAAACACACAGTGCAGCACAACCTTCCTCCCTCACCAATTTCCAATTCTGAGGAAAGAAATGAGATCTCATGCAGGTCTCTTTCTCCCTGCTTTTGCACATTTAAAAAGCTTCATCCTGCTAGCACTAATTAGTCCTGTTACTGGATTGTGGAAGTTACTGACAGCTTTTACTGGTTGGACTAGATGATCTCCATAGATGCCTTCCAACCCCTACCACTCTGTGACTGCCAAGAACAAATAGCCCTGCTTGTAACAGAATTAGAAAGAAACTTCTTTCTTTAGGGCAAGGGACCCATCTCTTTCCAAAAAGATAAGGCTGATCAAATAAAACACGCAAAAAAAATGTATATGAAAATCTCTTCAACTTTATTTTTTAAAATATCGATAACTATCTTTATAATATAGCATATCTGGTGCTGCCACATTTCAAATCCTGGATTCAGTTTTGGGCTTCTCACTACAAGAAAGACATTGAAACTCTGGAATGTGTCCAGAGAAGGAAAATGAAACTGTTGAAGGATCTAGAGCACAGGTCTCGTGAGGCGCAGCTGAAGGACCTGAGGTTGTTGAGCTTAGAGAAAAGGAGTCTGAGGGGAGACTTCTCTCTCTATACAACTCCCTGAAAGGAGGTTGGATCCAGGTGGGGGTTGGTCTCTTCTCCCAAGGAATAAGAGGAAACAGCCTCAAGTTGTGCCAGGAGAGGTATAGGTTGGACATGAGGGACAATTTCTTCCCTGAAAGGGTTGTCAAGCACTGGTCCAGGCTGCCCAGGGCAGTGGTGGAATTCCCACCCCGGAGGGGTTCAAAAGCCCTGTAGATGTGGTGCTCAGTGACATGGTTTAGTCATGTCATGGTTTAGTGGTGTCCTGGCAGTGTTGGGTTAACAGTTGAACTTGATGATCTTAAAGGTCTCTTCCAGCCAAAATGATTCTATGATTCTATATCCACATTCAGATAAAAAAAATCCAGAAACCTATGAAGGTAAATTGCAAACATTTCTTTCAAAGCTTTTCATTTAGAAATACAAAATGTCATGAAATTTTAGAAATTGTTTTGTAATCCCCAGATGGGACATGAAGCTATAGTCATATTCTTGCTTGGAGCAGGGGAGCGGACTGGTAGAGTGATAGAGTCATAAAATCTGTGATTTTATGATTCTGTGTTTAAAGAGTGTAATTGGCCAAGATACAGATATCTTTGGAGTTTTCCTTTTCCTTAAATATATGTTGAATTTACCCAAAGGATTTTGTGACAGACAACATCAGTTTATTTGGTTATTCTTGGTTTGTTTTTTACAGACCTTAAAGCATAGGAAAATATTTGCTAAGTTTAAGAGCATTTTTTTGTTTTCTGGAGAAGCCCGTATGTAGGAAAAATTTGATCTATCTCTAGCTGCAGCTGTTTAAAAGTCACAACACAGATGTGCACAGGGGATGCCTGCTGTCTTCTTTAGACAACAGACTTAGAGCCTGAGTAAGGCAAGAATAGTAATGGTTGATTTTTGAAAGAAATTTAGCTGATCTAAGCACTCTAGGCAAATGTTTAAAGAAAAAAGAAATGAAAACAGAAAATATCTTAGTATTTGACCTTTTTTGTCATGCTAATAAGTTACATGGATGTGCCTTGCCCAGGTGAAAGGAACATAGTTAAATGTGCTAGGAAGGAAGTGAGTTGATATTTCATACTGTATTTGGTCGGACTTCTTTGTGGCTGGAGTGAAGTTTCGTAATTCACTCATGGTTTCATCTGTGTCCCCGAGTCGCACACAGAACAGCTGTGATTACATTTTATATACAAAGAGAACTATTGTTACATCACAAATGCTACATATTTTAACAGTTTTCAGGTTTCCTGGTGGTCTGCACATCAAGAGCAGTTTTCAGACTTTGGCACATATATCTCAGAAATATGAAGTCACACATACAGGTGTGCTTTCAGGGATGGAAGACAGGTGTCTGACAAGACAAATATTTAACTACAGGTGTTTTGTGAATACCTGCACTTAAAACATAAAATATCTGGTGTGATTAGGGTATCGGTGGGTGAACTTGCAGTTCTCCTGTTACTCAAGAAACCCACTAGATGGATTAGAGTGACAATCAGTTATGTTTTATTGAAAGCAGCAATTGAATTAGGGGGATTAAATTTGTCAGATACAGGGGAAACACCCATTCACAAACACACACACACTCACCTACGTACATACTGGTCCTGGGTGCGTGCCAGGCTGAGTACCTGCTGGAAGCACCTAGGATCAAATACTCCCAGCCCCAATCCATTTTATATCCAACACAGACCAGACCTTCAGATATCACAAAGGTGGCATAGTCCAGGGAAGTCATGCTACTTTCTATCAGCTGAGTTTATTTCTTAGAAGAAGTGTAAGATCCCAAATACAAGAATATTATTGTGTGTAAGGGGATAAAACAAATATTACACAAAAAAAAAGATAGGAATTAAGAAATTAAGGTTTCTCCACCTAATACTTAAAGCTTTCTTACCTAAATATGCTATTGTTGGGAAGGGCTGGAAATCAAGATTAGAATTTAAAATGGTGTTGGTATGTAAAAACAATGATCTAAAAAAACCTCCAAATGAAACACAGTTTAACAAGTGCATGTGCAAAATGTTACACTGACATGCAGGCAATAACAAAAATATTAAAAAGAGGATGACTGAATGGTCTGCAAAGAAGCATCTGAGGTTTAAGAGGTCTTATAAATATACATAAATCAATAGTACACTTCTTTTGTAAACAGAAGAAAAAGTGCAATATGTGCTGAGGAATATCGTATATCAAATACATAAAACAATCCCTCCATGTTATTCAGCCCCACTACACTAAGGATAAAATGTCTTCTCTGAGGCATACAGTATATCTCCAGAGCATTACAATGCCAGTGAAGGCCAATCTGTCTTTTAGGCTGTCTAAAGCTTTCACCATCTACATGTTTTGAGAGCTATAAGTAGTGTGCTCTGATCTTGATAACCTGCTAATTACATACCATCAGCATCTGGTATCCATATATCTTATCCTTGCTATTCTTTCTACTATTTTTGCACACTTAAATTCTCATTCAATGTTCATTCATAACAGTATTAATATTTCAACTGAAGAAAGCTGTGGAGACATACACAGGATTGTTCTGTATCAGCTTGGTATAGATCTACCATACCAACAACTTGATTTATAGTGCAAAGAAGCACATACAGGCAAAGAAGCATGAACAAATAAAGATGGAACATGTAACTTTTTACAGGCTGTTAAGAGCGTATTTACATGGATGAGTAAATACATTGCCATTGTGTGTTCATCCTGCCTTAAGATTCTTGTCTAAGATAGGAGGCTTCCAATCTTTAAGAGGGAATAATTCGAATTTCATTAGAAATTTTCCATCATAATGCTGAACCTTGACTTTAAGCTCTTGAAATGAATACCTTTGCTGGGGTCTTGTAACAATCAGCAGATGTCATAGATGGGAATGCAAAACACCAACTCCCTCTTATAAGAAGGTGGCAATGCTTCATTCTTTATGAGACATGAAATTGAAGATGATCTGATCTGAAATCATTTTGATTTGTGCCTGCTGAGGATCTTAATTGTGATTCATAGAATATTTCGTTGGTTAAAAATGTGCAGATTTATCAATTCCTATGTGCTGACTTACACTCCAATCACAAAAATATAGTTTCAATTCTTAGAGACATTACTCTCTAATGCAGCAATTTTACAGCTTCTTCAGTGCAACTGAAAGCTCAATCCACCCTTTTAACTCTTAGATGAATGTTCATGTGGCATAAGATAGTTGGCACATATTGCCTTGAAACTGCCTCTGTGTCAGCAAAAGACGATCGCATTTGTATGTTGTTTTTAGAAATTTCTAAAGCAGTTGCAAATACTTTGGGATGAAATTCACATGTAATTCAAGCTTTATTACTCCTGGTTCCAGCGTAATTTAACTAACAGGAAGCTCCTTTTCCACTGTATGCCAGAATGAAAAATAATTGTAGAGTAAGTATTAGATTACTCCAAATACAAACAAAGACTTAAATTAAAATTACCCATGACTATAAAATATATTACCAATTGCAGTTTTGTAACAAATACACAATACTGCTGTAATGTGACAGTGAAATGTGACAATTCATATTGGTTTTCAGTGAACTGGGAAATACAGGAGATGCTCAGCATGTTTTTTCAGAACAAAATCTGGAGCTCAGATTTCTTGTTTTTAAGAACTGATTAGGACAGGACATCCATTTGAGATATAACATTCTTATTCTTTCATTTGAAAATACATTTCACTACTTCTTAGAACTACTCAAAGGCAAGGTCAAATTGTTTATGTCACCCTCTACAAAGAAGACAAACATAGATCACATGGGGAGAACTACGTCTAAGGAACTATGCACTCAGGTCCAGATATAAGGATGCATACGCACATGGCTTTTTTAGGCTTTCCATTTCTGTTCAGTCTGATCAAAGAACACAAAGATAGACAAGTTGTTCTCATTGTTTAAAATCAGATTCTAGGTTTAGACATGTAGTGGGTCTGTCTG
>VYZX01009042.1:29831-43935 GCA_013401335.1 Brachypteracias leptosomus | reverse complement strand
TTTGCTTGCTTGCTTTTGCTGAGATTTGTTGTCGCTTTGTCCGTCCCGACCGCGACAATTCTGTATCAAAAAGAGAATACCAGCTAATAGATGAAGTTCAGAATATTAGCACAAATTCACATGACTGAAATTGTCAGACAAAAATAAAGCTTTGTTGTATATTAACAAATCTCCAAATTATAAATGGCAAATATGAAAATATTCAGTGAATATTTAATTTTAAACAATTATTCCCATTGCAGAAGACATATTCTTACTTTCTACAAGAGATGAGAGAAACCCGCTTGTATATTGAGTCTTCACTACAACCAGNCACTACAACAAGGTATGTGTTAGGATCACATTTGCCTCTTGGAAACAAATGCTAAATATTTTACTCAGGCCTTGTATTAAAAACTTCTATTACTAGATCCTTATTCCTGAGAGCAGTGAGAGACTGCTTGGGTAAGGCTTGAAATATTGGAGCTGTAGTCACTAAGGACAATATTTTCAGCAATGGAAATAATAAATTATGTTCCTAAGCCTTTGTGTGCCCAACTTTTGAGAATAATTGTAAAAAGTAATGAAAATGTTACAGTCAAAAGCTATTTTAACATCAATCATATTTATTGAGCAAACAATAGTTACTCTTAAGACAAAACATTGTCGTGAAGCATTATTTCAGTAAGCAACACCTTGACATCAGTTATTTCTTTGGATCAAAACCCATGATGCTCTAAAGTGACATTTCAGTGTTTTTATAGACAGGAGTTGATGCAAAAATAACTCATCTTTATCTCAAGGAGATAGATTAATTAATTAATGAACCTCTCAGCTGCAACTGGGAGATGCTCTATATAGAATTGTCAGAACGGAAATAAATAATTCTTTCTTTTGTCTGCAGAGCCTTTAAATTAAGTGTATATAACGACTAGCCAAATTCTGAACAGTCTGAGTACAATGAAGAATTTCCAAGATACTCCTTAACTCAGAAGCAGCCGCCACAGAGGCTCCATAGAATATATAACCACATAAAACATTTAAAATTGAATGAAATAGCGCATAATGAATGAAATAGCATATGAAGTAACTAAAATACATGGTACTCAACTACCTGACATGGTGTTCTTTGGAAAACTGAATTGTTTGTTGGGGGTTTTTTTAGAGAAATACTTTAAAAAATAGAGAAGACATTTAAAAAAAAAAACAACCCAAAGTTATTTCTATCTCTTTTTATTGTCTGTGCAATGAAATTGTTGAGCACATCACCTGTAATGTCACTAATATGTGGACTTCCAGATGTGAACACAATGTAAAGGAATGTCCTTCATTTGCAGAAAATTATTATCAAAATAGCTAATAATGATATATAGAAACAAAATAGCTAATAATGATAGCTAGGAACTGTCAGCCACTAGAAAAAATGAGAATCTATCAAATGATCCCAGAGGCTAAGACCAGGTTTCAACAGAACAAAGCTTTAATCTGTAGTTACAATGACATTAAATGCCTGTAGTTATCAGACCTGTACACATTGTCTGTTATTCAGCACCACTTATATCAACTCTCAGGTGTAGAATTGATACAAACCCCATTGGACTCTCTGGAATTAGTTATTTCACTGTATGAGGCATGCACTGAAGAGGTGTTTACAACATGGTTATCTGTCCATCTTCTTTTCCAGCTCTGTCTTCAAGGGCTCTGCAGTTTGTGTGTACAGCATGGCAGATATCAGAGCTGTTTTCAATGGCCCTTATGCTCACAAAGAGAGTGTAGATCATCGGTGGGTACAATATGAAGGTCGCATCCCATATCCCAGGCCTGGCACAGTAAGTGTCTCCTTAATTGCATACTTCTATTTTTACTTAAAAGCACTTTTACTTCACACCCCTCCCTGGACTGGTAATTTATATTTTCCAGTCAGGATGTTTCAAATTATCCTCTCAACCCTTTCTCTTCTTTCAACAGCTCAGACTTCTACCTACCCTGTAGGTATATAAATATATTTTTTTTTCCATGTCTCTGAGATAACATTGTGTCCAGACTGTCTATTTCCTGATTGTCTCTCATATTGTGATCTCCTACTGTACAGAAGTATTTTTATCTGTTGGGATCACCTCTAAGGCATCATAAAAAGTCAAAGGCATTTCTTTATGGAGTGTTAAGTTATAATGAGGTATTTTATTTGAAGCCTTGTGTTTCTGTAATCTTTATATCTGCTAAAATCCTGTTCATTGAGATATGGTTGTTGATACTATTATCTGTGTTTGTGCCTGTGTTGTGTTTTGAAATAAAATAAGAAACTAGTTACTGGGGATTTTATATAGTGAAAGATAAGTGGTAAGAAGAAAAGAGAAATTTAATATCTGGAAACACTTCTAAATTCCAGTCTTCTAGATTGGAGATATAACAATCGGGAAAAAACAAAAAGGAAATTTTTGAAAGAATTATTAAAGATTCTTTCCTGACTTCTGTCTTGGTATTAAATTTTGAAAAGCATGGACCTACATTACAGCTGAGGAAGAAGAAGCTATTTCACAAAGATGCATCTACTTTTAAAAAGTCATCGCAACCGTGAGCAACTCTTCATACTTAGAATGTAAAAGAATAATGATTTAAGATAGATATTATCCAGGATAGCTTTACATTATCTTGGTTGTTGAAGTAGGCAGCTGTAAAAGTTCAGCCAAGCACTGAGCTATTGAGGTTGGGATACCAGTACTGCTGCTGGTACCTTGCCTAGGTAACATCTGGGTGTTCCTGCACTATTTCTCTGACACTCGTGTAACCTTTCCTTCGAGCCTCATTATCTAGTTTATTGAGCTTTCCTTTCCACACATTTCCTTGTGTCTCTGTGTTTTCTTCCTCATCCTTCCAATGGACCCAATTACATGGTCCAAGCCCATGCTGTTTGCTGAACTTGGTGGTCCCAGGCTTCAGCAGGTCAGGCCCTGAGCTCTGATTCCCTCCTCTCAACCCCAGGTGAGTTATAGTTCGCAGTTCTCCCTATAAAGACTAAGGCAGCTCCAGAGCTTTATTTGGCCTGCCTAGGATCTGTGCTGCTGGAGAAAATACGCTCCTAATTTAGACATTTTAGGCACTGCAGGCCTGCGCCCCTCTCTCTCAAGAAGAATATATAGTGCCCCCAGAAAAGAAGATTACATTTAATTGGGGTTTTTTTAAGCATGTGCAACTCCATTACTGGTTAAGAATTGCAGATGTGTTTAGTTGTAAGTACAAAAATGGTGCCAGTGAGAACAATAGCTGGTCCCATGGCATCTAAAGAGATTAAAATAACTCTCTTGAAAAACTCAGAGTGCCCCATAAGGATGAACGCTCTGCACAGATAGACGGGTCATAAGCTCATTGCATTTTTGAGTGTATTAGCCATCACATGGTTGAGCTGGGATTCACAAGGAAGGAAACATGTCATGCTGAAGCATGTCAATTCAGATCTTTATCGCTAATTTGCATATCCATGCTTGCAAGTATTTTGAAACTTAGAAAGTTTAAAGATGCATGGATATTTTCCATAAGCTGTTCTTTAACTCTCCAGCTGCTTCATGTAAGCACCTGATAACAGCTATGAGAAAACACTCACATAAAAATCCTTAAGATCTCCATACTCAGTGGATTTCTGTAGGAGTTCATCTGACCAAGAATTGCAAAGGGAAGTGGATTTTACAGAAGAAAGATATCAGAAGAAAGATATCTGTAATGTCTGCTATGCAGATAAGGTAAATGTATTGCTGCATAGTTATTTATCTTTTATTGAGATGAAATGCAACATTCTTCAGACTCAGTAGTTTAATATAGAGTATCTATAAGTAGATTCATACCATGCTCTCAGCTTATAATGGGCTATGCCGAACTTTTGGGTATGAACAGATTTAGGCTGGGATCCCAAAAAGTAGTGCGGTACTCAGAGGCAAGGAAGAGAAGCCACACCCCTGCAGCACACTGAAATGCTCTTCCTTAAAGATTAATTTCATCATTTCTTGCTAGCTATGAGTTGGTTCAGGAATGCTCAGAACAAAGCCGAAGAGGGATAATCTAGCCTTTTTTAAGTTACTAGAACATTTTCGAAATTGGAGCCTAAGTGTTTCCTACAGTTAGCGTAGCCAGCACTGCTCTGATTTTATATTTCTTATATTTTAAGTTACTGGCAAAGTCTAAAAATGGCTATTCTAGGAAATGCATTTCCTTTGATGCTTGGCTTTGAGAGAGGCATTGACTTCCTTTCAGCATTTATACAGAAGCAGGAGACCGCTTACCCTAATTTAACTTTCTGCTCAGCTGCCTTTATCTCCTAAGTAAATAAAGCTGTTCGCTATAGAGGCTGTGACCACTTTGATATTGAAATTTTGACAAAATGCTTCCTGTGGCAATTTGTGTCGGAGATAAAACTCCCAACAGGACCATGATATCATCTCTTCGCAATGCCGAGCAGCGTGCGGGCAGCAGGAGACGCTGCCCAAGCCCGGGTCCCAGCGTGGGCTGCCTGCCCTCTGGTGTCACTGGAAGACCCCTGGACAGGGTGATTGAGGATCTCTGTCATGCTTCTCACCATTGATGCTGCTAAATGTACAGCTCTTTAACTTCTCCCAGCCATGTTAAAGAGCAAGTGGAAATAAAGGGAATTAAACAGAGGCAAGGCTTCAAATCTATTTCAATTTTGAAAAGGCTTCAAATCTATTTCACTTTGGGAGCTGGAAAAAAAAAAAAAGAGACGGAAAAATCATGTAGCAGGCATGCTACACAAAGGGCGATTTGAAAACAAGGGAGCTTTTGCTCTGTCTTCTTTAGCTGTTTAAAAATTGAACTTGCATATCTGCAGCTGTCCCAAAATAACAAATCCAGTTTTCTTCCGTCTCTTAGGATTTCACCCAGGAAAGAAGCCACAAGGACTTTCTTTAAACTATATTCTGTATTCTGAAACAGAGTTTTCATAGCTTCCTCCCAGTAATCAAAAAAAGGCATATGAACCAGATTTTCATTGAATTAGGAGGAACAAACATTTCTGGCTTATTTTTTTAGCTGTAACCATTACAGTATCAGAGCAACTCATAGTGACTATTTGGAAATTCTGATGGGATACAGAGGAGTCATCCTCATTTCATTGACCATGAGTAATTGTCATTGAGGTGAGATTTTTAGTGGAATGTCGGTGTTTATAGATGCAGATTAACACTTAGTATGATCTACTGCAGAACATAGGACTTTAACTGCTATCCAAGGCAACATCATTTATTTTTGATAGATCTAGATATTTTACTAGCTGGTTTGCCAAAGGTTCAAAACAAAGCTCTGAATCAGTTAAGATTCTTGCAGGTTACTTCATAACTACAGGGAGGTATAGCCCAGCACATTGCTTCTGTCCATTTTGAGAGTTTGGTTTAGCCTCTTTCCACTCCAGATCTGAATATAGCCCTGAGCTCCTTAATTCTTTGTGTATTTTCTTTTTAAAACAATCTCCCTTACAAGCTTTCAGATTATCCTGTGATCTTTTTCATCTTTTTCTGTCTTTTGCTTTTTCTCCCATTCTTCGATGAAACCCCTTCCTTTATTTCTTCTGCTAATCCAGTGCATAGGCTGATCAAGGTGTGGTGTCCATCCCATTGGGACTTGGCTGAGCCACAGAGAAATCTTGTCTGCCAAAAAGCCTCCTCCTGTCCTCCCATCTGGTTAATTTTGCTGCTTTAATAAGTGTGTTCATAAAACATTGAGGGTTGCACAGGTTTCCCTTGTTATTTTTAGACTTATCTCCTCTTTCACCTGATTTTTTGTGGGCTAAACTGCATTCTTTGCTTCTCCAATTCCTCTCTCCTTTGATCTCCCCACTGTAAATGGGGCTGCTTAATTAAGTGAAATGTTTCACTTTATGGGTTTATTTTCCAGAGAAAGCCTCCTCCACCTCCTCTTACTTACCAACCTGTTTTCCCCAGGATAAATCACCTTTGAATTCATGGCAGCCTTTCCAAATGTTGTAAACCCAGTCACCTTTCCTGCTGGCAGAGGTTGATAGAGAATTGCAAAGTGCCACCTGCAAAGTCATGTTCACTCACTTAACTGGTCCCAGCCCATTTAGTCTCAGATTAATGCTCTCTTATGTCAGCCTTTTCTATCAACAGCACAGGTGTGTTAGATGGAAAAGCAATACAAAGTGCTCAAGGCAAACACTGGAACAAGACAGAACAAATCTTGCACATCCAGTGGGATGCAAACTCTGTCATAAAACAAAACAAAACAAAAAAAAGGACTTATATTTATTTGTAGGGATTTGTTTGTTTTGATTTTGATTTTGCTTGTTGTGGCGGGGGTGAAATGGGATTTAAAATTTGTATGTGTTTGTCTCCTGCAGAACCTGACTCATTCCCCTCCACCCTGCCCCTTCCAGGATTACTCTTAGTAGCTGCAAAGTTAACGTGAAAGTGTCCCTGCTGAGTGTCCAGTCCTTCTGGCACAACCCATCCACCCTGCAGAGAAGCACTAAGGCTTTTTGCAGGCATGCCCAAATGCAAAATGTATTGTGCAGCTCTGATCAGGCTACAGAGAAGAAACCACATGCTATTTAGGACACTCAGGAACCCAAGTTTCATCCTCAGAATGACTGATGATTGAATCTTGAATGGTGCGTAATGCCTACACCCTGAGAGTCATCTCTCAGCTGTCATCTGATCCACAGAAGATCATAAACATATAAGTAACTCATTTTTTAAAGTACTTCTGGGCATCTCAGAAGCCCACATCAGCCCTTGATGTTACATCTTAACCCTTCAGGACTCAGACTTTGCATTTCTTTATAAACTCCACAAATAAAGTTCAAGGTGTTGGGTGTGTGGGAGGTTTCCATTTAACACAGAAGTAACTTGTTGAAGGTAGTTCTGTTTCTCTACTTTTTGCTTGATGGATTGGTGATAAGGGAACTTACTTAGAGCTTGAAAGACTTTACATTACATAGTAGGAGAATGCTAACTACAGGACCATATCTCCTTGCAAGTTAAATATTCATTCACTGAAAGCTTGGGAGAAAAGGACTATGTGGTTAATTCATTCACCCTGAGGGAGAGTCTGGTGCTCCAGTTCCTACCACACTTAATATGAAATAGAGAGTCTTTCAGAGGAAAACAGATCTTCTCCCTTCCTGATTAATATCTTAGCAACATTCTTAATACATTTGTCTAAGCTGAGAGGTAATTATCCCATGAAAAGTGAAACACCTTCAACACGAAGGAGTGAGTTCCTCGCAGCGTGGCTCTGGTCCACGCACCTGGAATGGAGGGATGCCTCCCCTAGGAGGGTAGCACAGACTAAGACATTTAATTCCCCAATATGGGAGAGATTTAAGAAATATTTCAGTTCTTAATGTTTCACACTGGCTACTTTGGGTGCTCCCAAAGAGAGTGTCTTGTTGGTGTGGTGCTTAGTTCTCCTTGTGAAATGCATAAAAATCCCCAGCCTGGACATTGCAAAATCCACCAAGCAGATGCCTACTGCACTCAATATTATCAAGTCCCTGTTGTGTATCTAGCCCACGGGTGTTTGAGTCTCATTGTTAAGTGGGTCTAAGGCTCAATGTGACAAGTCACTTCTAAACTGGGATTTTCAACACACTTGAAATAGAAACTCTTTTGAAGCTCACAGGGAACAGCATTCTGTTTTAAAATTATCAGTAGGCAACAGCACTGCTGAACTAAAGATGCATCATTAAATGAAAATGGTATTTTTTTACACACCTTATAGCTAGGTTGTCACAGTTTTAATAGGTGTTATATCCAGCAGCTCTTGCTGACTTCACTGGATGATGTGAAGCACTATGCATTTTGGCAAATTGGAGGTTTATTTAGGAGCCTCACTTCTGGCACCAGCTTTTGAAAATCTTGGCCAGAGTTCCCACATAATGTTAACACAGTCGCACCGTATGTCTCAGTATTGTGTGAGATCTATACATCCAGCACTCTGCTAAGCTGCAAATTTAATAAGACAAGCAAAAAAGAGGAGAAAACCTTACATATGTGTGATGTTGCTAAGCTCATATGTATTTGTGCCTGTTATTTGAGAAAGATTGGCCTTAATTTACCACCTCCTGATTACATTTGTATACAACTAAAAGGTGAGGGAATAAAAGACATGTTTGTAGATCATCTAGGATCAGAACTTAGCCCAGGGTGATTATTGTCAAATTGAACTCATACAGAAGACACTGGAGAAACTTGAAGTAGCTATTGAATTAATTCTTTAAAAGTTTTGTGCCACAGAGTTTATACAGCAGCTGAATAGAGATGCCCTTAGCACTTCCAACTATGTTTCTGTTGGGGCTTTTTTTTTTGCTTTTTTTTTGTTTGTTTTGGAGGTTTTTTTTGTTTGTTTACTTTTCATTTCTTAATATGCATATTCGGATCAAGTTATCATTCATGGCAATAAAGGTCTAAGCATCCTCAGAAGAATTAATTATATGGTGAATGAGATTCTTACAGAACTTTTATCTAGAAGTACTAATTTTACTAATTTAAAGTGGTTGATATTTTGTCAATTTTTTTAATGTCAAGTATTTAGAAGAAAAGCATCAAATCTGAGCCAGTTGTTTAGATTTCTCTATTAGAAAGAAAGAGATAGGTACCTCCTCTGTGCAGTTCACACACAGCCAAGATAAGGATTTAGGTTAGATGCAATGAATTTCACCCTGTTGCAAAAGCAGAAGATGCTGAAAGAGCACTGTGATGGTGTGATAAGAACTTTTATGGAGCCAGATTCACTTATAGTCCACATGGAACCACCCTGCCAACCTACTCGTGTGACATTTGATATAAATGCAAATCACTTATTATCTCCAGTGGGCGATGTCACATATCTGAGACAGCATCTGGTGCTGATGATGTAAGTAAAATGTCCTCTGTGAACTGGGCAGAGAACACTGTTACCATTATCATGAAACATGCGACAGGATATGAACTCACATTTTCAGAGTTGAAAGGCTGCTTCACTCACCCACTTGGTCATGCAGCCTTTACCATCATACATCCTACTGGTTGCTATGAAAGGAAGCATAAACCTACAGGAATTGTTCTGCAACAATGGATGGACACGGCTTTAAACAGCTGCCCAAGGACTTTTCCAAAGGGTGGCCAAAATGAATTTTTTGTTCCCCTGTTCCATCCATCATGCCACAGTGAGTGATGTCTCTGGAAATAGCTCCCTAAGCCAAGCATAACAGTGTCACACCTGCCCAGCTGTTCTTGGTGGTCATGCTGTCTTAGGATGGGATCCAAAGCCCACTGAAATAACTGGAAAAGGCCCTGTTGACTAAAGCGGATCTTTGGATCAGACCCTTAGTCCTTGTTTCTACTAAATTAGCTGCGCAAGCTGGCAAAGATTTCCCTATATCATGCATGGTAGAGTTTGGGTCTTTTGGATAACTATAACAACCTTATAGTTCCATATTGATAGACATGTTATCCTAGTGGTTTTTAATAAAGTGATGTCCTTGCTCTCGTCTTTTTCTGTTGATGCATTTTTGGCAAAAATCTAGGACATCTTTAAGAACTGTGGAGCTTCTCCCATTTTTTTACATAGAAATGGACTCCTGGGATTGAACTGTGAATAGGTGAATTTCCAGAAGATGAACACTGTAATTCTGAGTAGCAAATGAACAAAAGAAAATACATGTATTAGGGAAAATCGACCTTTAGTACACAGTGGGTTGGGAAACTGAAGAATTGAATTTGTTTCTCATCCTATATAGAATAAATTGAAGCAAAATTTTGATTCAAAAGCAATTAAAGGACATGTGTTTCTTTCTATTGATTCCAACAAACTTTGGTTCAACCCCTGCAAAGGTAAATATGATTTTGGAATCAGTAGGGGCTTTGAGGTCTAATTCTGTCATAAGTGACAAAGACTTAGACCTTGATTGTTACAAAGGTAAGGAGAAATGGTGATTCTTGAAGTACTGCTTGTGTTGCAAGTATGCACATGATTTGGTTTCTGTATAGTTATTGCGCAATCCAAATAATTACCCCTATATTATAGGTCACTTTATTTTTTTACCCTAAAGTCTAAAATCTGATTTTTTTATGTCACATCCTTTCTGTTTCTGCATAATACAGAAGCATATATGTATTCATTAAATTTTTAGCTGATATTTTTCTCTTCAAAGCCCAAGCTGACTACAGCCCAGCTCAAGGATGTAACCTTGCAAAGACTTTAATTTGTGAGAACACAGCAGAAAACAGAATGTGGGAGATCATACTCAGCAAGCAGAGGGTGAAGCTCTTACAAAAATGCTAGCATAAAACCTCTAGAGATAACTCACTGCAATGTATGTTTCCAATTGTTTTTTTTAATAGCACTTTCCTCTTCTTCTTTTTCACTTGTATTAATCTGTATTTTCAAGGGATGTCGTGTCCTTTGAGCAGTTATCACAAGGCAGCAATACGAACCCATCTCTTTTTTCTCATCAGTTCTTTCACAGCCGTACATTAAATTATATAATGAAACAAAACTACTGAATATGCAATGAAATATATCTTAATTCAAATTGGCACAAGTTACTGTCCATGGAGAAATTTTCAAAATCTATTAGATGATTCAGGAGCCTAAGACCTGTTTTCAATAACTTCAGAGCCTTTATAAAGATGAGTATGCATATGGTTAACACTTATGGATTGAAAGATCACTAAGGAAGTGGACACTTGCACAAAGTCTGCTAGGTCTTTAGATAACCATAAATATCTGTCCAAGCAAGGAATGGAAGTAGGTTGTAGACTCTAAAATCACTCAGGCTACAGCTCTGTTAAATAAAACCAGAGATAAGGTTCAAGTGCAGACCCATAGTCACTGTTCTGTTTAATGCTAGGATGGGCTTTGCCACAGTTTAAGCATGCTTCAGATGGTACCTTCCTTGTGACAACGCTGTGGCAGTATTTGGGGTCTAAGGTAGACCAGGAACTGCCCCTATAGGCATTTCAGATGTGGCCATAGATGTGGATGTGGAACATCAGCTGCTCTGTGCTTCACAGACCTGTTTTGTTTCTGAATATACAAATAGTCTCTGATACTTTTGAGAATGTTATTCTCGGTCAGAAATTTTTGTTCACATAGTTGCTATTGTCTTTAGGGTATTCATACAGGTGCATGTTCACATAGAACTGTCTATGATG
Source organism: Brachypteracias leptosomus (assembly GCA_013401335.1). Lineage (NCBI taxonomy): Eukaryota > Metazoa > Chordata > Aves > Coraciiformes > Brachypteraciidae > Brachypteracias > Brachypteracias leptosomus. The sequence goes on along the minus strand of VYZX01009042.1, from coordinate 32,797 downwards.
AGAATAATTCTGCATTCTCTTAGCTGTATTTACTGCATGAAGAATGCATGCTTGGGCATGCGTACACAATACCTTTATGGGCTGGGCAGAGGCTACATTCCCTTTTTAGCAAGCACTACCACAGGGTGTTATGTGCATCCTTCAGCCCAGGGAGAGACCAGGCAGTAGAAACTCAAGGAGGAAAAGAGGCGGTTTCTGAGCCCATGGGGATGGTTTTGTTGCTACTGCCTGATGTTGTGTAGCTGTGAGAAGGGAGTTTGCCAGCAATAGAGGAGGGACATGCTCAGCCCTTGGCCCTGGGTGTGTTGTTCCTAATGCAAATGTTTTGGATAATGCTAAACCTTATATAGTGAAATAAATCCTAACAGCATGCCCTTAACTGGCACCATAGATTGAACACACATCAAAGTGGAGATCTGAGAATGTGAACAAACATCTGTCTTCTCTGTCAAAATTAGCCATGAAGGGGGATTGTAGAGCAAGTTCGCTGCAAATCTTAACTTTCTCCTGGCAGACTAAAAGGCATTATTTAATCACATTTCTTTCTTCTCAGGCTGTGTTATGGCTCCACCTGGCAGGGAACACAGGAATTGCTTAGTTAAAAATGCTAAAAAAAGAAGCAATCAACAGTTTATATGTAAAAGGGTGTCACCAACTGGAATAGTGTTTCCAGTTTGTCTTACTATTATCCAGGCCTTCTAGTGCCCCATTGACACATCTAGATGCATCCAGGTTCAAAAGAGAAACTTTCTTAGACTCAGCTTAGAGACTAAGTGTAAGACAAGGGATGTAGAAGAGATACAAATAGTCATGGGAAGGAAAGCAGAGATAGGTGAGCTGAGAGATGATGGATCACCAACATAACTGACCTTGCAGATATGTTTCCAGGCTCACCCCAAAAGGTACAGAAGGGAAATATTTGAAGGAAGTTGAAGAGTTAGGCTTGTGGGTGGGCTTCAAACAAGATGTGTGAGAAGCAACTTATTTTGTGTAAGCCAAAAAGCTGAATTGATGAATTTGTCAGTATGGGTCTAATAGATGTGGTAGCAACCCCAACAATAACTGAGTCACATTGAAGAAGTGTCTGAGAGAGTGTCTGGTGTAGCAGTTGTCTGGACTAGAAGAGGTTGAGATTGTGCTGTTCAAAGCCAGAGAAAATGATGCTGCAGCAGCTGAGCCATGCACCTAGGCAAGAGTTTCAGCTATGTGAATGAGTATGGAAAGTCACTTCTGAGAAATAACAAGCTACAGGGAGCATCTGCATTTTTTAGAAAAAAATAATAAATTGGAGGCATAGAAGGTGAAGTTCACTGAAAAATTATGGCCTTTGATTGCAGACCATGTGCAAGGGAAAGACAGATGTGGTTGTTTCAGTCTGGAAAAATGAACACAGTTCAAGCATTTACTAGGGGCCTTCTACTGCAGTGACTTTGAGTGTATCTGCCAAGAGGAATCAAGCTATTAGCCTGAAGGATCTTGCCCGGTTCTGGCTCGCTACATCAACAGGGCAGAAACTCAGCCTCGATAAGAGAAGCAGAAATACAAAGAGCAGAAAAACTTTGATCTGTGGGAGGGTGCTGCACTTGAAATACTTGACATGATACCACGGTAGCCACCGGAGGGCACTCTAGACTTGCTATTGTAAGTCAGTTACTCGCACTGCTTTATTCAGTGTGTAGCAAATTTAACTTCATGTTGGTACCTGTGCCTTGAAATGAGAGCCAGACACCATGACAGGTCTCCCTTCACTGCAGACTTGATTTTCTTGTCTTTTTAAATGTCTGATGTGATAAAGCGTCTGTGAGTGGGCAAGGAGGGAATGAGGAGGTGAAATTCGTTGCAGATGTACTGAGTCTATCATAAGAATTTCCCCAGTTTTTGAAGCAATGCTTTCAAAAATGAACTAATGGTGATCAAGTGCTGCTTTGGATAGAGAAAAATCACTAAGCAATCTGATTTCTTATTGGCTTCACAAGTGTTCTCACAGAAAACTTGAGCTTTACTTGTGACTTATTCATAGCACCAAATTTCCAAAGTAGCCTACACTGACGATATCGGTTAGGTTTCTATATACAGGTAGTTTCTAAATATTTAAAGAAAAAATAGATATTTCCCTATATTATTATATTATTTATGGCTAAATTTTGCTGGCTTCAATATATGATTTTAAGAAAAGTTCAAATTGCATCACAGTACTGAATGCATAGCTTGAATGTTAATAAAAATAATAATGTATTTTCATTATTGGTGATAGTGGTATGAATATTAAGGTATGTCTTATACTCTCCTCAGGAATATTGCTAGATGAAGAAACATAAAGGGTCTGGTTATGGCCTTAAAGATCATTTGGTGATAAAGCTCAAACTTTATGTAGCTTTCAATAGTTTATGTTTGCAGATACATTAATGCAGTAGATATGAATTAATTCACATGTTGTCCAACATTAAATGGACAATTTCTCTTTTCTAATACTGTCTTTTTTCCTGAATATCTTAGAGAAGCTAAGAAATTTCATCTTCCCTCCAAGTTATAATTCACGTTATCAAAATCTCTGTCTGAGAAAGAAGAAAAGTCTATAAGAATTTTTCTTCAAAGCTTTCATGTTTCTATAGGTAGTTGCAGGTGTGAGCATATAACCAACAGGAATGGAAGATTTATGATCCTGAGTAGTAATACAAATGAGTGAGATAAAACAAATTAACAAGTTTTAGGTGGTTTTAAAAGTTACAGGAGAATAGGTTTGAGTAGGATAAAGAAAAATGAAGGAGAAGATCTTTTGAAGAGAGGTAAGAATGAAAAGAGAATAGGAGAAAGTGGAGAAATGAGAAACAAAACGACCCTTTGAAGAACCAGAGGAGCACACACTACCAGAGTGCTCCCATGCTTTCAAATCAACACTGAGCTTTTTCAGTTGTAAATCAAATTACCAGCCACTGGCATGTGTACTTTATAAACCGATATAGCTG
>VYZX01009042.1:1497-29811 GCA_013401335.1 Brachypteracias leptosomus | reverse complement strand
GATCTGCATCAGGCAGCTTTCCTACTACATCAAGAAACCTGCAGATTACTTGTACTTCTTTCCTCTCATCTTCTTGTTCTCTATCTTTCTTTCAGTGTCCAAGCAAAACCTACGATCCACTCATAAAGTCTACCAGAGACTTTCCCGATGAAGTCATTAGCTTTATTAAACGCCATCCGCTGATGTACAAATCCGTTTACCCAGTGACGGGAGGACCGGTGTTCACTCGAATCAATGTGGACTATCGCTTGACTCAGATTGTGGTGGATCACGTCATGGCCGAGGATGGGCAATACGATGTTATTTTCCTAGGAACAGGTATCATCTATCATTTTGCACAAACCACATCCTTCAAGAGCACTTTTATTCCAGCAGGTCCTGAATAAACCTGTAGATTAACATCTTTTTCCTATGTATGCATCTTTGGGAAGCATTAAAGATGCCCCTGATTCTGTGCCAGGACTTCATGCAAATGCTAAGATTAGATGAATTTGTCAGCTCAAGACATTGCTACTATTGCGATTTTAATGTATCCTGATCCCTAGGTGGTAAACCAGTTAAGGGTCAGAGTACTTGGGCTTTCCTACCCTCTGAATACCATTCAGTACTTGTCTTTACATTATACAGTAGTTTGGCTCCAATTTCTGCTGGCAACACATCAATAACCAATTAAAAAAAAAATCAACCTTAATAACTTCAAGGAGTACTTCCTGTTATCAGTAGTAACACGGTGCTTCAGCATTAAACCTCATGTGACATTGAACAGCTAAGAAAGATTTAAAATTGAGCTCAAGGCAACAATTCCATTTAAATACTTTCAAAGATATTAGTTTAGCAACATGAATAGCTCTAAACAAGAGGACCAGGATTCAACAGAGAGGTTAAACTAGTCTGTCAGGGAAGTAACCTGCATTGCAGTTTTTCTATGGATAATTATGTATCTCTTTACATTTTTATGATAGTTATATGCCTTAAGGAAAAAGTCTAGTTTCACCATAGTAATTAAATTTACAGTCACTGGATGAATCATCTAACAGCTAAGAAATACTAACAAACCTCTTCATAACATTTCTTAAGTAATAATCTACAGTTTTATGCCTAGGATTTGGGTGTACTCACTAAACCTACTTTTCTTCTGATAATAGTAAAAAAAAGTAACTTAAAACTTAGCTGTCTGAAAAAATGAGTTCACCAGTTAAAACGTACAAAATATTTTTTTAGTGGCTATAGAGGTTGTTTTCAGATGTTTGCTATCCTTCACTATAAAATCTGTCACAGGCATAAAGTTATATTGAGACCAGGAACTCGAATACTCCCAGGTTAACTGTTACTGCTGAGCACTGATGCTAACTCTTTCAGAGTAAATCACCTGCTTTAGAGGGGTTGAGCCAGCACGTACCATGCAGTCACTAGATGGCACTCCATAATATGCAGATGTTTATTTCTATGCAGTGCCTTCCTTGAAAGTGAATTTTCTTTTCCAGAAGCACATGGTTTTGTTCTATTTTATCTTCTAAACTCATCCGATGCAAAAAAATAAACTCAAAGATAAAACTTCAGATATTATAGAGAGAGGCTGAATACAGATGTAAGGATATACCAAATAACCCAGGAGATTCTGAGCAGCAGCAGATCAGAAACTTATTATATTTTTGAATGTATGCAGCCAACTTGTACATATGCAGGCTTTGGCATATATCAAACAAACAAAAATAAAAAAGCTCTAATACGTAAGGCAAACTGAAATACTTTGGGCTTTGATTGGTAATACGATCTTCCATAGTTTGGGAAATCAAGTATGAAAATCTTATTCTTTCCATTATAATGTATTATTTTTCATCATTTCAATACTATGCATCCTGCTTAGGACTAAGCTGCGCCGTGTTATTCCCACATCCCAGCAATCAGCCCACTTCCCCAGAGTAGATTTTAAGGGCTCTTTTTAAGGACATTCAAGATTACCCAATGTATAATGATCTGAGATGAAATGAGCAGCTATCTTTTTCACCAAGCAAGAACTCAGGTTAAAACTGATGAATGGATGTGACTTAAAAAAGTTCTTTAGATAACTCTAAATAAGTAATTTCTGTAGTGATTAAATTAATTTTTTGATGGTGAATGGAAATTTTGTTTTAAAATTTCCCTAAAATAAATTAAAAAAAAAATTAAAAGTGCATTGCTTAACTCTCCACATTAAAATGAAACCTACTTCTGATTTAGGTGCTATACTGAATGAAAATTAGTTCTATAAAAAAGAGGAAATATTTTTCTCTGAATTTAATCCCTGAAGCTGGATCTCTGTGGGGTCAGATGGGCCCCAATTCTGGCTCAAGGAAATGTGCAGAATCTTCTACCTGTCAGCATTGGATGTGCTTGTCTCTGTGTGCATGTTTGTGTAGCAGGAGAGTTACACCGTCCCTGCCAGGAGCAGCCTGCAATTGTGTTGGCTTAGCCATACAGTAAAACCATAAACGTATTGTATAGAGCTATGTAAATAGCAATAGATGCAGCTAGGGATAGATGTTGTTTGAAGGACAGATCCTTGATGCATTAGCTTTACCTTCAGGGCATGAAAGTGAGTGACACATATGGACTGAAACATAACTGTGGGGTTTACATCATTGTTTCAGACATAGGTACAGTCCTGAAAGTTGTGAGTATCACAAAAGAGAAGTGGACTAAGGAGGAGGTGGTCCTGGAAGAGCTGCAGATATTCAAGGTAAGCATTAACAGCCACAACATCAATTAAATATTATTCAGCGGGCTTTAAGGCCCAGGCTGGCTTTGTCTGTCTGGTTGGTTGTTTACTGGAAGTAGTTCAAGTTTCCAGAGGGACACTATGTAAATTTTTAAATGCCTTGATATTCTTTGAGTAAGTCAATTGAAAAAAGTCCAGAACCAAAGAGAACATGATTTTTCAGACTCAGAGACAGTCTCATTTATTCTTGTTCTAGTTTGAAATCCTGTTATGAGCCCGAACTTTTTTACTAGTAGTAATTTACATTTAATGACAAATTTTCTATTTTCTCAGCTTTGGAACTTTTAATACAATTATAATTTTTTGAAAACAAACAAAATTCCACAGATGCAGAGAAATTCCTTAATATAACAACTTCAGGAACTGAAAACATAAAGAAAATAAGACAAAATTAGTTTTGATTATCCATGTGTTTTAATTTATTGGTGAAGGCTGACTGAACTTTTTTGACCATTTTGATTTGGTTATTCTGTGATAACAAATAAAAGTGGCCAGAGCCCTGCTAACACTAATGACTTCTTCATAAATAGTTCTTGTAAAGCACCCAAACCTCCTTTCTGTTGCATGAGCACAATTTCTGATTAACTTCACATTACTTATGAAGGAGTTGACATCGACAGACCGTTACAGTAGGAAAATGGAGACCTGTGTCTTCCCTACTGATTTTCTTCTCTATTTAGTAGTTCCTTCATTCTTTGCATTGTCATTTAGCTTTTTTTCTCACTCTGTGTAGCTCTTCTTTGGTTTTCACCTTGCTTTTAAATCAAATTTTATCTACATCTGTGGCATTTTAATTACTTTCTCACACATCCTCTCTCCTCTGTGCTGTGCGAGGTCTTTACCAGAATTTCTGCCCATACTAAATAAAAGAATTTGAGACTTAGAGGCAGCTTTTTCCAAGTGTAAGAACAGGATCTTTAATAATTATTTCAAAGAGTATATTTCTTCATATGCCTTTTGATATGTCATATGTCTGATGAAACTTTGATTTAAAGGTCTCCATATCTTCTCCCCACTGTCTTGGACACCAATTATAAATATAACTTTGAAAATTTCAAGATCACTCAGTGGCCTGCCAAGTAATCAGCAGTTTCAGTATATACACTAATTTTCTGCATTCTTAAAATATAACGTCAAGGACAAATATACCATATCATATTTAAAACAAAAAAGATTATTTTTTTTCCTGCTTGGGAGACATTCCTTCACGTTTTTATTGGTAACATTTATAACTGTTACCTCTATGGTTTTGAATCCAGAAAATTGAAGGGGGTGAAGGGCTGAAAAAACATCTCTTATTTCCTCGCACTGCACTAGCATTAAACAATAGGCTTAGATTAATCATCTTCTATTAGGCAGTAGATAATACTCTGAGCTTTGTCCTGTTCTTACATCAGTCACTGACAAAAATTTCACTGTCTCCCATAGCAGTGAAATACATCCTGATGTGGAGTATCTGCCTTTGTATCCCTTAAATGCCATCTAAGCCTTTCAAATAGTGCTTAATAAGAACTTAGGTTTACGTGAAGGCTCATTGCCAGTCTCCAGGATGGGACAGATTGCAGATTGAAGTCAATTGCCTCATAAGCAGCAGGGAAAATTTATGGGAGGTATTTCTGGAAACATGAATTTAGTAATTTCTGGGGGGTTTTTTAGTATTTGTTTAAACCAAGCACATGGATTTTATTTACTTTTCATATGTTAAACTAATGCACCTTACTAATGTTTTTTTCAGCACCCTTCGTTTATCTCGACCATGGAGATTTCTCAGAAGCAGGTAATCACAAGCTCATTTAATTACTGCAGGATATATGGTACACTGAACACTTAGCTTGTTATTTTCAGGTGATGCTTGTTACATACTGGCCAAGCTTTCCATGGATGACTCTTAAATGTATCTGGAAAGGAGATATATTTGAACCTGTTTGCCTGCCTAAGTCATGTTTGCTTACAAACAGTAATTTGTGTACCCAAGCTGGTAATTATTCATGGAAATAAATCTTTAGTCACATGGTAGTGGGATTTATGAATGAAGTCAGTGCACATTCATTTTCTGGACACTAGAAATACTTCTCTCTTTACAGTCTAGTAAAAATTATTGCTACTATTATTGTTGTTATTTTTATTAGTAGTCAAGAGAGATCAGGGCCTCATTGTGCTAAAATTTGAGTGCACACACTGAAAAACAGTCTCCGTCCTCTAAAATTGCAGTCTAAATCTGGGTGGTCCAATCCTGGCAATCACAGGGGCAAGTCCCACTTGGGAATCTCCCGATGGGAAACGATTTTATGGCAGTTCCAAGCTCTATGATGACTATGTGCATGTTTAGGAGGCAGTGTGACACCAAAACCATCCCTCCCTGCCCTGCAGAGGTGGCCAAAGCAGTTCCAGCACAACATGCCTCCCTCACGCAGGACGGGGTATTTTGCCGTTCAGGCACGCACAGCACAGCTGGGTCCCATCTCCCCTGAAAAAAGGTGGCAGGCCAGCTGGAAGTACTGCATGAGCCAGCTCCAGCTCAACAGCAAGCACTTGGACCACCCTTGACTCAACAGGCAATCTACTCACATGTTGGGGAGAGCGGAGTAATATTATCCCCATCCTACCTAAGAGGCAGAAGCAGAAGATGAAGTTTTATTCATACAAGGTCACCCGTAGTTCCCAGATTCTTAACATCATGGCTATCCAGTCACTTGTTTCAAAATGTGTTAGTAAGCCATTTTTCCCATGGTTTGCTTCTGATTTTTTATTACAGCACAAATCTAAAGGTGTAACGGTGTTGAGTGCTGGTGTCTTTCCAGGACTGCAGTCCCCTTTCTTCTCTGCCATGTTTTCAGGGATCGATGGGGATGGGCCAGTTCACACTGAGCCCTGAGAAATATTTTATGGTGAAGGAGGAATTCTCCTTTGTTTTGTAAAATCTGGGACAAGGTTGAAAGTCTGCAAGTGTGGCACTCAAGAAGGGAACTTTTTAAACAGGCTGCTTGGAGAATGTTCCTAATTCATTTGCTTTGCCTGATTTGCAGCAACAATTGTACATTGGTTCCAGGGATGGATTGGTTCAGCTCTCTCTGCACAGATGTCACACATATGGGAAGGCTTGTGCAGACTGCTGCCTTGCCAGAGACCCATACTGTGCCTGGGATGGAAACTCATGTTCCAGATATGCACCCACTTCTAAAAGGTAAGAAAAAAAATAGAACGTGCTGTAAAAGATCTTGCTGCTTGCAAGAATCTTAGAGGTTCCCGATCAGAATGTGTTGCCTTTTTACTTAGCATGTCATTTGCCTTAAAATTCGATGATACACTGGCCATGTTTCACATTTCTGCCCAAAGAACTGTGAAGACAACATAGTTTTGTTTAAGTGTATGTGATGGTAACTCAGCTACTGCACCTAGTGTCATAAATCTATCACCTTCCTTTTTTATACTGAAGGCTTTAAGGCACGAGATGTTCAGGTGGAGGTCCAGGTTGTGTCTGGCTCTGCCTGAGATGGAAGAACTTCTCTTGAGCTTCTGCCTTTTGCATAATACACCATCATAGTTATAAAGTGGAGTTTAACATAGTATCCCGGAGTGGTCAGTAATAAAATGCATTTAGTTCTCTGATCTAAACAAACAAACTTTTCCTGTCTAACTAACCCAGATAACTCGATCCAAAGTATATCACTCATCAATTGAATTTGTGGTCTAGCCATGAGAGGGAGACAGAGATTTAACTACTGTGATTTGACCGCATCAGGAGCAGTTTTTCCATAGCAAAGGAAGCTTCATCTAAACTTTGTGTACTTGCCAGCTAGGACAGCAGCATGAACCTGCATGGAGGGAGAGTGCACTGCAGGCTCTAGCAGTTCAATACCTATGTTACTAGATATGTCTCATGGAGTTTTCAGCTGGTTTAGCAAGATCTCTGAGCTTGCTCATTGATCCAGAGTTCTTCGCAACCTCTTCATTCCTCTTTGGACAAACTCTTCCTGGCAGGAATTCTTGCAGTGAGGGTTGGAGATTGCAGTCTGAGCTCACGCTATGGAATGAGATTTTCTGCCTTAGGGGTTGCAGGGCTGGGACCTGAGCAATTAGACAAACCATTGAAGTTAATGGCTCAGAGGTTATCGTGTCATGGTGTCAAGGAACTTTATGTGTTTTCCCTCAAAGCCAAAGCAAACTAAATTCAGAGAAGCATAAATGAAAGGAGAAAAGCAAGTGTTCAGGCTCACTGCAAAGTTAGTGACACATGAGGCTTGCTGAAGCCTGAGGTGGGCTGGGACATGGAGATTGATGGTCCATGCTTTTTAACAGATGTGCAGTTTGGTGGGAAGGCCAAAAGTCTGTGGCTCCAAAACAAAGGATGTGACTGGCCTTGGGAATCCTCCAGTAGAGCAGTTACTTGAATATTTTTCTTCTGTGTAGTAGCCTGTGCTTCCAGCATGTCTACAGCTTTTACCATATTGGACAGCTCGGCCTCAGGAATCTGCTGTCCTACAGAGGCATTACTCTGCACGCAGGAGGTCCCACTCCTCTTATCTCCAGTGTGACTGTGAGGGAGAGACCAGTTCCTCCTTGGGTCTTCAGTTCTTTTACTAAAGAATTAAAATACAATCTTTTTTTTTCAGCTCTTGGGAGATAAATGCAATCATCCACAGAGGAAGAGTTTACTTTTTAGAAAACAATGGTGTTGCACTGAAATTACACTAAATCACAGTGAGGTTAAGTAACACACCCAGAGATTAGTTGGCAAGTTAGTCGTGGAAGGAAGCAGACCATCTCAGATCATTGTCTCAAGTGTTTCTTCTGCCCGTAAAGGTGACAGAGAATCAGATTTGTCATTGTTTGTTACCAAACTAAAACATATCCTCTTCTGTCTTCATTTTAATGATTTTTTACCAGTCCATGTTACCTTGGTCTGATCATCAGCTCGATTTTGAATATTACCTGTTGAACCTTAGTTCTTTTTTATGACCTACAACATTAAGGATGCTTTTAGATACTTCTAACAGAGTCCACCATGCCAGGAGACCCATGCCCCATGCTTTTAAAGCAGGTTTAGATGCTCTCTCTGTCACTGTGTTGCCCGCTTTTTATTCTAGGCAAATTTTTTTCTTTCACTCTTTTTTCTTTCCCCTCCTAGTGGTTTTCCCAAATCACAGGCCCTTCTCTTGATGTCAATTGTACAAATCTCTCTAGGCCACATGCTGCTTTGAGGGTGAGGCTGGTTTTAGTTAAGACCATAATTGTCAGTAGTAGGGTGGGAGCAATGCAAGTCCACATCTGCTGAGCTCCTCTGTATTTTGTTGTTGAATTCCAGCAATTATGCCTGAAGTGTTACAAGTTTGCATGCTCTTCCCATAGGCGAGCCAGAAGGCAAGATGTCAAATATGGAGATCCTGTTGCACAGTGCTGGGATGTGGAAGACAGTGAGTACTTTGTACCCATCTTGCTCTTTTGTTGCTTTGACAAGAGTTTGTTGTAAAGGTCTCTGTCTGTGAAAACTTGCTGAACTCAACAGAAAAACGCTGTGAAAGCAGTTGCCTTTCCCACACTACATATACATTACCCTTCCGCAGTTATATTTGCAGAGCTAGGGCTGATAAGGGATAGCCAGCATGGGACAGCATCCTCTCATCTCTCATAGGCAACCCTTTCCAGCACTCACTCAGGGCAGGGAGGTGTATCCCTGACACAAAAACATCACACACGTCCCTACAAGTAGCTAATGGGACATTTGTGATGTTTCATCCAGAAAGAAGTGAGATAATCCCACGAGGAAACCTGCAGGGATGAATGAGGAACACACCATCTTCTCCCCTTCTGCTGCATACACTTGACACAAGTCCCAAGACCTATTTCCAGCTGCCAAACCAGCCCCTTCCCTTTCCCTAGCTACTTAAATAGTCCTGTTATTAGCAAGAGCCTACCCACTCCAACTCCCTGTCAGCTCCCCCTTCCCTTTCCCACACCCTCTTTTCAGATGCCAAAGGGTCTGGCTTGCTCCTCTGGCAACCGCAGCACTTCTCTTGCAGTGAGCACTGACAGTCTGAAATCCTGCGGTTACGCGGCAATCTCTGTGGCAGCATAAAATAAATGAAAAGCATTCAAAACCAAGCTTGGGTTTATCTGGGACTCTTCTAGCTGCTTATTAAAGCAAACAAGCCAGTCAAAACAGTATTGATTCTATCACAGCGTTGAACATTTCGTTCAAGACGAGCCACCACTTTCCATTGATCTCTGGTTATTTTTGTGCTGCTGCAGTACTGGGTGCCTGCTGCAGATCTTGGCGTGAGTCAGTGCAGAAATCAGAGCTGCTTGCCACAGGATCAAAGCCTTAAGTCTGTTGCACAGTATAGAGGGCTCTGACTGTACATGTGTGCTTGCAGACATAGTTAAAAAGTCTGGGTAAAATCTCATTTCCATTAAAATCAACAACAAAATTCCTGTGCATTCCCAAAGGCCAGAATTTCCTCACTTGCTGCTCACCATTGCTCCCCGAATAGTGGTATCTGAGATGTGCAAAGCTCAAGGTTGTAGAAACCCTAGCCGAAAGACTGGCAATGTCACATTTTCCTGGAAGGATAAAGAGATACTGGTAGAATTGGCTTTGCTGGACAAATATAAAATGACTTAGCACAGAAATTGGTATTTATACTTTGCCCTGAAGTAGCGCCACCAATAGAAATTTTACCCAGCTGAGGATGACTCCTGTGTGCCATAAAACCATAAAGCTGACCTGTGCCACTCCAGACCCTTGGCTTACTTACGCAATTTGCAATAATTAATAATTTTATGGTCTCAAAACCTATTTAAATTCAGTGCTCCACTGTGTGAGATTGTTTCCCAGAGACTTCATTGGCTGCATGAAGTTGTTTGGCTTAACTGAAATCTCAGTGGCACAGTGAAATAAAAGAAAAGCATTTAATGCAGAGAGTTTGAATTTCTATAGATCTCATATAGGTACTTATTATACTGAAAAAAACAATCCAAAGATGTATTCGTTTTGTTGCTGAGCTAACTTTTTATTTAGAGGGCATGATTACTTTCACCTTCCTTTCTGTTATTGGCAGGGCATAAGAAACAGCTTTAGTCCAATGATAAGGCAGATAGGACACAGATAAGACAGACTGGAAAGGGAAATGGAGATGCAGAGATTGGAAATTACTTGCTCAGGTTAGCAGAAGGCCAACAAAGGAGCCCAGATCTACTCATGGCTCCTTCAGTGTTTTGTCTGAAACTTACTAAGGAGCATTTCAAATTATACTGAAGGAAGGTAAACCTCAGTTTACTTTAGCCCTGTGACTCCTTAAACGTGTTTGGGATGAACAAACCAGACTTTACAACCTACCTTTAGCAGCTTTACCTCAGGTTTAGTAGTTACTTTACTTAAAGGAAAAATACAGATCAGATTTTAAATTCCTCAAAGGTGAAAGCCTCAACTTTAAAATGGAGCAAGCTCGTGATACAGATTTTATTGACCTCCTTAAAAACCAGTTGCATTAAAGGAAGGTTGGCAGCCACCTCTAAATCCTCATAGTTAGAGTTTAAGCTAAAAGTTAAGTTTCCTTTTGCTTTTTTATAATTCACTCACTCTTACAGCATCTGTTCTGAATCAGGCTATTTTCCCATTGCTTTAAAAACCAGGTCAGGGTTAATCTCCTGTACCATGTTTGCTTTCCAGGCATTAGTCATGAAACTGCTGATGAAAAGGTGATTTTTGGCATTGAATTTAATTCAACTTTTCTGGAATGTATTCCTAAGTCCCAGCAAGCCTCTATTAGGTGGTATGTTCAGCGTTCTGGAGAAGAACATCGAGAAGAGGTAAGTTATAGTCATCAAGACAAGTTTCCTCTATAGAGAATTCAGCTGAGCATTGAAAGGCAGGAGTTATTGGGATTAGTCAATGTTTTACTTTTCCTTGCCTCACCTTAGGTATCACATAGCATTCTGGTATCACCATTTGGGGCATGCAGTGGGGAAGAAAGAAGCCATTTGCACAATGTCATAAGCAGATTTAGATATTTATTTTGACTTACATGCTCATTCTATTAAAAAAGAAAAAAAAAAAAGAAAAAAAGATAAATTAGGCTTTAAATAGTGGTAAAAAATCAAAGTACTGAAAAAAACCTCCTTTTATCCAGTAATGAACACAATAACTACTTTGGTAGGTAAAAGTATGTTTAAAACCCTTCGTTTTATTAAAATCTCTGTTCCATTTAGTGTCTAATTGCATTCCCTTATCATGTTAAGCAGTGTAGCTAAGAATTGCATGTATGGCTTGCTGCTTCTCTCCCCAGAGAAGGAATGATCTGTGCAGTATTTAATTTTTTTCTTGTTAGTGGAGTCTGAGAATTTTTCTTAAATGACACTCTATGTTGATGCAGAGATATCAGGTTAAAGAATCGCACCTTGCAACTGGATTAGAAAGCAGTGAGACTTGTGATGGACCTTAATTCCTGCAGGAGGCAGGTTTTGGGGTCCTCACTGGTGGAGAAGCCCTAGAGAAGTTTCCAGGTCTCCACATACCCCCTGTACAATTTCCTGCTGATTCCTCTCTGAGCTAGTGACAAAAGGAGTCCTCTGACATGCCCAAAAGGTCACTGTACAAGGACTGATTTGGACTGTGTTTGAGTAAGTTTCAAACCTCAGGAGTTTTCATAGCCTTTCTCTTACATGAGTGATTTTGTGTCTGAGGCCAAGTCCTGCTGTGATGGCAACCATGGCAACAGGGAAGGAGAAAGAACCGTCCTTTCAAATGCGCTGGTCCCAGGTGTTAGACATGCTTTTGCTAAATGTTTATCCAAGACAAAAAATAGTTTAAATGACAGGAACTATCAAACACCCAGCCACAACCGGTCTACCACTCTCAATGATAATTCATCCTGTGAGACTTTCTGACTGCAGAAAATGTGTTGGTTCTTTCTAAAGGCTGCGGAGATGCAGGCCAGGGCAGGTGCCCATGAGAGCATCAGCTCTGGGTGAGATGTGACTCATGACAGTAGTCCCTAAATTGCAACACCAGTTATGTCTTGATGCAGAAAGCCAGAGTAAGGGGATACAAGGCACTTCTGATTTTCCACCAGAGAAGACAGAAAGTTCCACAAGGCTGTATATAGACAATGACACTTCTATACTTTTAATTTACTCCCTTTCTCTTACTCATGCTGTCAACTGGAAAAGATTCTTTCTTCTTCTGAGAATGAAAACTTCATTAGTTTATAGACACAGTGCTTCCCACAACATGAACTAAGCACCAAAACAAAGAGATTACCTTTTTGAAATGTGACCTCTAATCTCCATTACAGTCCATACTTGGAAAAAGAAAAAAGATCTTCTAATCAGCTGGCCAAGCATGCTGTCAGCCACAGGTGGCTGAAGTAAAAACCCAGCTAGAAGTGTATCAGCCTTTAAAGACCTATGGGCATTCATTGTTTGTGTGGTAATTGATTTACCTTTAACTGTCCTCTACAGAAGTCTGTGCTCTACTTCCTTAAGGCAGCAGTTTGTAAATGCACTTACATATTTGATCAGGGAAACAAGTAACATACTTGCTTAACTCTTACCATGTGTTTAAGACTCATTTTAAAGTAAATTTAGCAGAGAGTTAACAGGTTTTTGTTTGGGCTTTTTTTTGGGGGGGCAGAGGATGGGGAGGTTTTTTCTCTTTTCTGAACAAGACATTATGTCATGTTTTGAGGAGACTCAGTCGCTTTTTAAAATAGTGTATTGCAACTATAGCATATGCTTGAACTTCTCAAAAAGAGCTAGAAACCTTGCATAAAGCAGCCAGTTCCCTATGAAGAATCTAATATTTCTGTATCATAAGAAGCCACACGTTTAGGCTGACAGCCTCTTTTGAAGGATTGCTTCTGAGTTTTATATGGGTCAATTTAATGACAAAAAAAAAAAGAGTTGATTTTCTCATAAAAACACAGATTCAGATAGGTTTTTGATGGCCAGGAAGCCAAGCTCAAGCTATCTTATTTGATTGTAGAAAAAACAGCAGGTTAAACCAGCTTTTGAGCAAGGCTAACCTATATAGCATGGCCTACGCCAAGTCTATATTATTTTTTGCCACATTTTCTATTTCCAAAATGTTCATTGTGGCAGTGACCTGGCTCCTCTTACTTGTTCTGGGCAAAATGCCAGTTTCCCAGGCATGATGATGTCCCATACTGCAGGACTGCCCAATGTGCCAAGGATGTGCACGCTGAGAGTAAGGGAATGCATGCATATGGGTGATGGCATTTGAAGCTCCAGCAAGCACACAGCATACATCTTTGCACATTAGCAGCCTTCCACAGCAATGTTTACTGGGCTTGCTCAGTGTAAACAGTCTGACATCTGTTTGTATGAGAAACGTAAAGCTTTGCTAAAAGGCTAGATTAACCTTTGAGACAAATTTAGAAGGAAATTTGAAGGAGAAATCTGCAGACAGATTTTCTACATTATGAATGCTAACAGTAGGCAAATAGCTTTTTGCCACATACTGTCCCTGAAGCCATAGCAGTGTTTCTGTGATCTAGCTTTGATAAAATAGAAGTTGGAGCACATGTTCCACAACTCCTTGGGGTGGTTTTGTTAGTTTATTTTGATATATTTTTTAAGGCTTTTAAGATACCAGCCTATATAAATGCATATATATATACAAATTGATGATTACAGGATCAGATCAGTTAAAGACAGTATATAACTATTAGTTTTATTTGATTCCTGCCAGAATATTCTTACAGTAATTTTGACTCAGGTTAGTTCCAGGGTCCTAAGAGCTTGAACTGAGAAAACTCAACTTGCACATTTCAAATCATTGTATTGGGAGTTAACATTTTTAGACAAAGAAAAAAAAGCTGCTTTTTTTTTTTTTACTTTTTAAGATAAACGTATTAATCTATAAATTTCACATTTTCAAATGCATGTACCCAAAGTAAAATTCCTAATTTCATATCTGGCAGCCTAAACAAATGACTGTATCTGTAAAGATGCTAAACAATCGCTGCTCTTATTAGAGAGAACAAAGATATTTGCCAGTTAAAATGTTAATCCCTTGTTAACTTGGAGATCCAGAAACTGGGATATTCAGGTTTTCTAATTTGACTTTGAAAATGAATTCATCAGTATTGAAGCCTAATTGCAGACCTTCCTAGAAAATCCAAAGATTGTCAGAGTAATTTACTTTCTTTTCTAAGTACTTCAATTTGACAAAAATACCATGTGTGACAGAAACAACGTAGTAACACTTAGTGTGTAGCTTGATCTTTACTCAGCCAATGCCTTACCATAACTTTTCCCATTACAATTCTATTTTCTGCACTCTCTCTCCCTTCCTGCAGCAGGTTTCTCAACTAACACTGTACATTATTTCAGCGCATGTCTTAGTGGTGTAACTTACTGTGATGACGATACCATGTTTCACAAATGACTCCAAGCACCTGGAACTTACGTTACGGACTTTTAGTTCCAGGGCTGGAAGTGTAATGCCTCAGCAAGTCTTTAAACCTGGCTTTACAAATAGTTGGCTTTGCAGTGTCCAGGACATGCACTACAGCTTCCCGAGGGGAGGGAAGGAAAAGGGCAAAATTCTGACGGGATGGGAAGCGTTTGGCCCAGCAGGATGTCCCCGACATTTCACCCTTAGGGTCATGGTTCAAAATGTGACTTCCAGGCAGAGCAACCTGTGGGGAGGGACAGGATCTCCTGTGGTACAGGAGCTGTCACCAGGTCATTTTGCTGCCAGTGGGAGTACATTTCCTTGTAGTTTGGGGCCATTTTAAGGTCAGGAGTCAAATATGTAGTGCTTTTGTGCTTAGTGTTGCTCACGCAATTGATCATGTTTGTTCCTGTGCGTGCAGAGTAAGTCACTTCTATGAGGGAGGGCGTTCTGGTGACTGGAGTTCAATTAAAAAAGAGATGTCATCTGTTCGTAATATCTTAAACTGCTGCATTTTTCTGAAGCTTAAAACAGATACTTATTTCTCAAAAAAATTCCTATGTATTATGTATATACTAGGTGTCAGGACTGCAAAAAAGCAAATGCATGGTTTCCTACAAAGCCATTGCTGCCTCATGGCTCTGAAAAGTACTAGCCTGCCAGCTTTAGGCTGCACTTCTCCTCAAGTATCCTGTGGCTCTGGGTCCACCAAGCTGCCACCTCCCCTCACATAGGACAGAACAATCCAGATGGTCTGAAGGGACAGAATAGGTGCAGATCACTTTTAACTCTCTCCTTCCTGTTCTATTCATACCTGGTGGTGAAAATAAATCTACCAAAAATGCAGGAGGACATTCCAGTTTCTTCTTCAGCAGTTCTCACCCTTTCCATATTCCTGCCCCAGAGCCCTGGGCTGTGTTTTTCTAAAGGAACCAGCCTAATGACTATCTGGTAGTTTGATAGGTACAAGAATTTGACCCACTTTTGGACAGGACATCTTGCCAGGCACACAATTATGACCTAGCTTCCTTGTGAGAGCAAACAGATATTTCCATCCCACACTTTAGCCAGGCTGAGAAGATATTTTACAATTTATCCAAGACATAAGTTTCCATATCTTTTTGTGGCTGGAGATTTTTTACATCATGATGGTGATTTTCTTTGTTACAAACATCTGGTCAGCAGCATCTTGTGAAAAAAGGTCACAGATTCAGTGTGAACCCTGAGATTTAAGAGCTGGATGAGAGCTGAATAAGAAAGAGAACATACGCCAAGGACTGAATTTCCAGTAGTACCTTCTGTTAGAAGAGTGTAGTTCGGTGTTTGAGTCCTTAGGTCAATGTGAAAGACACGAAGAGAGTGGGAAAAATAAGAGGAGTCATTCTGCAGCCTAGGGACTACTTAAAGTTCTCATGCTTTTATTTTATTATATGACTCGTTGGCTTTTTTTTTTCCCCCTACTACCTTGAGATTCTTAAGTAAGACTAATATTTTTGACAGTTTCCTGTGGAAAACAAAGAAGCAACTCTGAACTGAAATATAGCGTATGACATTTCTGCTTTGATTTGGATACACTCGGGGGTAGGAGTTTAAAGTCAGTCTTGGAATATCTTTTTCTGAGTTAGCTTCACCTTGAAAATAATGGGAATCATGCGTTTCTATAATGACATTGTACCAGCAACACATTCTTCATTTTTCCTGTGGCTTCTTGGTAAACAAAAAAAGATGTTAAAAAAAAAAAAAAAAGAAATCACCTCTTCAGATGTGTTGGAGATAAATTATTATTTTCTCAGTAAAAGAGAGACAAAGTCATGTGTAACAATAATGCCAAAAAAACCCCAGAGTGATCTTTATTTCCAGTCAAATGATGAGGATGAAGAACAAAACAATAGAAAAACAAAGACAAATGTGAATTCTCAGCAAAAGTTCCTCATTTTCCTTTCTCCCCCTCTCAATTTGTTCAGAGGTTGCAGCCGACCCATGGTTAGTCCAGCTTTGCCTCCAACATTTTTTCACATGTTGATTAATGAGAGAAGGCAGGCTTTGAAGCCACTTTCTTCTCCCAGACAGGTGCAGTGTTTTAACTGTGAAAGAGTTGACATGTGAATTATTTGTAAAGAGGGAGCTATCTAAACACATCATTAGCAAAGGACAAAAGGCATTGACCTAACCTGGTGCTACAGCACTTCCAAATCCTTGGTTGTTTTCAAACTTACCGATTGTTTAAAGATTCACCATCATTATTGGCAATGCCTATTTTTCTTCCATTGTTAAATGCAGGTTGTGAAAATCAAGTGTTTGATTTTCACGGAGATCATTTCCCTTTGTCAGATATTGCCAGTATCTATGGCATGTGCTATAATTCAGATAATGTGCTTATCACAAAGGATGAAAAGTACAATTTGTTGATAAAATATTGTAAAAAAAATCTGTTTCCAGTCTGCTAAGAAAGTTAATGATAATCAATTACTTCATTTTTGTGGTTTATAATTTGTTCCCTATTGGATAAAACTATGCCTCTCATGTTTAAGTTTTATTGTATGCTCAAATTTAAGCACATGTCAGCAAGCTTTTATGAATTAAAGCCTTTGTGCTTCTGAATTGTTAAATCCTATTTACAAATATTTTAGGAGAGTTATTGATTATGACATGGAGGGGGGAGAGCAATAAATTCACAGTTGACCAAAACAAAATGATGTCTTTTATCTACCTAGTCTTTTCACTCTCCTCAAAATTTAATAGAATATGTTTTACATCTATAGGTCAGGAACCAAAGAGCACATTAAGCATTCAAGTGAAAGGTTAAAGATCTACTACCAAGTAATGAAATGCCAGGTGTTTATGAAACTCCAGAGCCCTGTGGGGGGAAAGGAGAGAGGAAAGACAGGAAGAGTTTTGAACCTATGGGTAAAACAACATAAACAGGATACCAAAAAGAGAAGTGAGGAGGGAAAACAGTAATGAAGTGTTGCTCAATACGTGTGAAATCGGAGCCATAATTTCATCCTGCCAGAGGATAAGAAGGGAATGAACAATGAGGGCACAGAGAAGGAGGAGGTGACAGTCCCTGTAAATCAATATCCAAGGTTAGCACAGGACATTCTGTAAGAATGCTGCTTCATTAAAAATAGGAGTTATGATGGGCTGGGATTAAGGGACACAACCAATTTAGACTCTGGTATCCCAAGGCAGATGAGGGGGCAACTCCATCAGTTAACATGTTTACGTCTAGAAAGTGATGGCTGCTACAAAAAAGCTAAATAGTTATGAGTAGCAGGGTGCTGGACTTGGGGGTCCAGTGATGTTTTCAAGGCTAGATCTGTCATTATTCTGCCTTCCTTTCGCTGAAAATAGGCAAAACATTAGTGAAGGCTCTTTGGACTGGCACCCAGCCAGCCAAAGAAGCCAGCTGGAGGTCTTCCAAATGTAGGAGGTACACAGCGGTCAAGACGCCCTAGACTACAATACTGGCAGAGCCACTGATAGACAGATGCTACTGCTGCAATTGCATCAAGCCCTGAGCTCAAAGAAATACGTCCTGTTTTCACTCAGACAATGTGGGAACTTGGTCTCTGCATAGTGCCTTATGAAACCCAAATGTCTGGAAATTAGCTGCTCCTTCCCATCCTTTTCCCTAAATTTCTCAAAGTTGGGTCTTCGTGTTGACCTGAAGTCTGGGTAGAAGAAAGAGGGGCTTCTTTGTCGTATTGTAACAGCCAAGCCTCTGAGCACTACCACCTGGCCCCTGCTCCTGCTTCTCTCTGTGGAGTACAGCACCACAAGGAAACACCTGCCCTAGACATATTTCTGCCTACAGCTACTTATTTGTGAATTCATTTATGCATTTTATGCTCCTGTTTTTACTGTAAGTAAAGTACATTTACTTGGAATTAAGTGTCACTAGCTGATAAAATTGAGAACTACTGCCCTATGCTGTAAGTTCGGGACAGGGAAAAGAGGTCTTTTCTAGTCTGTCTTGCTGCTATCTTCTGTGTCTGTGCTTGGGGCTTGATTTCTCTGGTTTAAACTCAGTGTAGTAAATCAAAAGTAGCCTGTGCTTATGTAGCACCTGTTGTCAGGACAATCGATTTTCCAGGAATTTCCTGAAATTAGTATAATTTCACCCTGCTGGTGCCAAGTAGACATGCTTATATACAATTTAAAAACAAGGAAACTGAAGCTCAGGGTTGACCCAACACCATCAATTGGTGACAGGAGCCAAAGAATGCTTGGCCACAGAACCAGGCAGCCACAGCCACATTCTGACCAGACTTTTGTAGCAGTTGATTTCTTGTCTCTTCTGCAGTCAGATCAATGGTAGTACACAGGCCTATATCCATCCATCTACATATCTCTCTATCCATCTACCTAATCTGTATGTTACTGATAACTGTTACAGCTGATACAGTAGCAAGGCAAAGTGTCTTTATCTCACATATTATATATGTGTATTGCTTTTTCTGGTGATCCCAAAATGGTCTCTCAAATTATTTAACCCTTCCAAAGTCATTGTCATAGAAACTTAGAAAAGGGTAAAGTTAAAAGCTCTGGGAGGTCATCTCATCCATCCATCTCTTTGCTTCAAGAGACTCTGTTGTGATAAAGTACTAGTGAGTTAGAATCATAACAGATGGAAAATCATATGCATATATATATATTTTTTCCCATGGAGTAGAAGAGGGAATCATGTGCAGATTTTTTACATAAAGAAACAGTGTGTAGCTTACCCACTGTGAATAAATCTAATTTAGTCATCTTTATGCCTCCCTGATCTTCATCCTCTGAAGTTTACTGAAGGGTCAAATGTGTGCTCTGGGGAATTTTCCAGATTCAATGTTGGCTCGCTTTGCCCCCACTCCCTGCTTCTTAAACCCAATACTTAGTCTTGTGCTGAGGTTTTTCTACATTATAACAATGCCACCAGCAGTGCTGAGGCTGCTTTTAAGGCCCTGGCTGTGCTGTGGGCTGAGCAAGCAGAGCTCCAGGTCCTTCGCTGCCGTAGTGTGCTGCAGCCTCTGTGTGGCAGCAGAAGACAGCACGCCTGGGAGGTGACAGCTCTGAACTAGACCGGGATCATTTTCAAAGCAAATGCTGGTGTTGGACACTGGGAGTTAGGGCTCTGCATTCTACTTCCACCTCTGCTACTAATCTTCATATGGTCTTTGGCAAATCACTTACTTACTGTGTTTCCCAGCTGCAAAAATACTTAGGTGCCTGGTACCCCATCCTGGTTTGGTTTGGGGTTTTTTTGAGG
This sequence comes from Brachypteracias leptosomus, assembly GCA_013401335.1. Classification (NCBI taxonomy): domain Eukaryota; kingdom Metazoa; phylum Chordata; class Aves; order Coraciiformes; family Brachypteraciidae; genus Brachypteracias; species Brachypteracias leptosomus. The sequence continues at coordinate 10,383 of VYZX01009042.1, read as the reverse complement.
TGGGGGTGAGGGGAGACTGTGCTTTTTTTGACTTAGATTGGTTTGGAACTAATTTTCAGATCACCAGATATGTAACTTACCTGACAGTGTTATTACTCTAAGGTGCACCTCGTTTTAACATATGAGATTGTACTGTATTTTTTGAAATATTTCCATTTGTAACTGAAATTACCATTCCATGCTGACAGACTTCAGCTCTCACTTGCAATCTCATTCTTTTCTTTGGGGTTTTTTTTTCCCTCTCAGTTCTTCTTCACATATCTTAACAATAAAATAATTGTACTTGGTTGTATTTGTCTAACCTCATTGAGTGCTTTAATCACAGTTCAGTGAGTCAGAGCCAGGATCAACTTCCTTTTATAAAACCCAGTTGAAGAAGATCAGAATCACAACATTTCACTTCAAAAATTAATACTAATATTTATTTCCAGTGTAATAGGGCCTTAGCGTTCCAGATACATACAAACACATTGATATATTGAGTGCATTACAGAAAAGCAGTTAAAAAAATGAATGGGATTTATGGCTACCCTTCCTTGGAGAATGTAGTCTGATTGCATTGTAGTGTGATGAGTGTTACTATCTGTTCTTTCAGCTGCACAACATGTATCTTTTACTACTGCATGGTGAAATGTCAGTGATAATATGCTATAGCTAGGAGCAGAACTCAGACACTGAAAGGATCTCCTGGTATCTGTTCTAGCTGCGCATGCCCCACTGTGCTGGAAGCTGAGGAATGGGACAAGTCGTGTGCTGGTCGAGTGTTTTCTTCACCTCAGTATAGCACTGACACACATTCTGGTTTTGTCAATGGAACTCACCTATTGCATTTTCTTTATCTAACCCCACAGCTGAAGGCTGATGAAAGGATCATCAAAACGGAACATGGGCTGCTGATTCGCAGCTTGCAAAGAAGGGATGCGGGAGCCTATTTCTGCAAAGCCCAGGAGCACACGTTTGTCCATACCATTGTGAAGCTGAATTTAAATGTCATTGAGAACGGGCAAATGGAAAGCACTCAGAAAACTGAGGATGAGGAGGGCCGGGTGAGGGATTTGCTGACAGAGTCCCGGCTGAGGTACAAGGACTACATCCAGCTTGTCAGCAGCCCCAGCTTTAGCCTGGATGAGTACTGTGAACAGATGTGGCATCGGGAGAAGCGGCGGCAGCGGAACAAAGGTGGTGCCAAATGGAAGCATGTGCAGGAGATGAAAAAAAAGCGAAACCGAAGGCACCATGAGCCAGCCAGGCCACTGTCTACGTAGTTTGTAAATGCTATTTAAAGAAAGGACATTTTCCATGAAAAAAAAAAATACTGTGTTCTGGTTTTGTGCATCTTGCCTATGAATTAGTACTGCTTCTTATTGAAATCAGATTACTCATGATCACTGTTAATCTGTATGAGACTGTACAATGGGATTTGATACCAAATGAGATATTCCTTATTGGAGTACTACACACCAGGCAATAATTTCAAATGCATTCATTAAAAAGAAAAGACGTACACTTTTAGCTAATTTCTGGATAGCCTTAGGCTACATGATCTGTGTTCTGTACTTCCTGCATAATTTTCACATAGGATTTAGTGTCCATGTTCCCATGTTAATATTTGCTGCCACGTTCCACCCCAGAGGTGGCTGCATTTCAGGGGAGGGCAGATGTATTTCTAGTTCTTTGGCATCTTTCTGAATAAGAAGCATGGTAGAAATGTGTGACAGATCTGCAAAAATACCCGCTAATTTGCCCATTGGGCTTGTATACAGGCACATGGGTGGGGTTTAGCTAGCACAGAGAGGCACAGCAAAAAATCAAATTAAGTATTGGCTTAGGGATAGCATTCATTTTCCCCATAAAAAAAGAGAAAGCATAATCATAGATAAAGAGAGGGGAATTATTGAGCGTTACTCATTAGAGTTTGAGTAGCCACCAGTTTGCAGTCCATCTGCTGAAATGAAATGTTGACTCTAATTGAAACTGCCACCGAGATGCTTGGGAGTGAATTTCCTAAGTGGTCCGTGGGAGGTATGTGCACAAATCCTATTAACAAATAATGGGATTCCTGCCTGTACCTCTCCTGTCTTTCCAAAGGTTTGACTCTGGCTGCTTCTCTGGCCCTTTGCTAGCTTTGTTTTATGCAGAGGAAAAATAAAATAAAAGACAACAACAAAGCTAAAATGAGACGATGAGGGAAAATATTTAGTGGCTGAGACCAGTGCTCTTGATACAGAGCTGACATTCCTCAGATGTGTGTATTCTTTGGGATTTTATCCCAAAGGTCTTATGTATTTTTAAGTTGAAAATTTGCATTGTTGGAACGAATACTTTTATTATAATTAAATAAAACAAAAGATGTCCATGTGTAAATAAAACTTGTAAGTTAGAAATCTGCTATATAACATATTTTCATTTGTAAAGTGTTCCTTGTTCCTTGGTTCATATTTTGGTTTTAATAGTGTAAATCTTTCCATATAAACAAGAAACACTGGCCTCATTCTTGTCTATTTTACATCATTGTGATTTCCTTGAATTAATTCCTGATATGCAGCAACAAACACAAGCTCAAAATCAGGCCTACTGTCTCTTCTCATGAGTCACAACCCCCCTTTCGTCTCTTCCATCTAAGCTCCCCCCGTTTTGCCTTTCACGCCTTTCTGAGTGTGAAATGACAAATTAGCCACTTCCTCACATGGAAGAGAGCTTTGATGGATACCAAAACGACAGACTTTCCTTGTTTCTCATGCATTCTACAGAACTTGAGAGCAATGTCTGTGGGAAAACCCATGTAATTGGTGTGCACCTCATTAAGGAACCGAAAATGTTGGCTCTGAAAGTTGTGGATTTGCCCTTGCCCATGCTGGTGTTTGTGTGCTCATTCAGTCCCTGATCTATAATTGTGTAGATCCAATTTGCATCGTTGTTCATTTCCTCTCCTTTGAAAGTCAGATATGGCAAAGTGTTTGTCAGATTTCAGAAAGGAATCTCAGCTTACCCACGTTTCTTGTAAAACTCGAAAGCTGAGTTTGCATGTGTTGTGTAAAAGCCAGCGATGCCATATGTCATTAATTTTAGATGATTTTTTAATAGGAGATCTATGAGTTAATTAGGAGATATTAGATAGCATGCGTACAATGCTTTGATAGTGTAAAGCACTGAGTGCTAAGTATTATAAAATGTGTCTGCGGGGAGGAGGGAATTTCTCAGCAGAGAGATGGGTGCTGAAGATACTAACCAGCCATACAGTACTTTGAGAACATACAGAGAACTTTTTGGCATTTTTGCTGCAAAATAACATAGGCCAGGCATTTCACAAGAGGCTTGTCATTTTGGATACCTTGATTTTAAGGCCAATTAAGACTACTAAAGGAGGTATGGGGGGGTATTAAACTACTACATTTAAAACACTCTTAAGACGGGGATACTCAATATTCTTGGCTAGAAGGTTGTGCTGTCCGTGTACAGAACCTGCCAAATTATTCGTTATAAGATTTTTATCAGTCCACAAAGTCCCATTTATCAGACTTGGACATTAAGTAAATGAGTGGAACCACACCAAGTCTATGCAATGACAGATGGCCTGTATTTGCACGCACTGACAAAAGACCTACACTTCTACCTGGTGGTGACATGGTACTTCAATTATTTCATTTCAGACAACTCTCATCACATGTTTGCCTACTTCATAAAAAAGCAAGTCAATTTATTCTGTCATATTTTTTCTCCTCCATGAAGACTAAATCATCTGATGTATGTTTAGGTATGACTGGAGGTATGTACTCTACAAATGAACCCACCCCCCACTGACTTTAGTAGAAGTCTAGGATAACTAAGGGTCTCAGTGCTGGGAGCATTAGATTTAAATGGTTGAATTAAAATGTTATTACTTTTAAAACCAATTTTCATTTCTTTCCTTTCTAATATTGTTGCAATGAGATTCTTCTTAAAGAAATGACCTCATCAGTCTGGGATACAGTGGTAGTGTAAAACCCCAAGTGAGATATAAAGCCTCTTTCATCATGGGAAATAAATTCAATATCTTCTGAACCAGTGTGCTGTATTGGGTTCATGCCACCCTGGGGAACATATTTAATAAGATTGCATAGATAAGAGTCTGTGTATTAATACACTGGGTAAGATGTATGCTATAGCTGGCATGGCTAGTACAGCTCTTCGTACAGGGCAGGTATTACATATGCAATGAGGCTGGAGAACCTTGGAGACAAAGGAATGAGAGAGACAGATCATGGAACACTACAGGAGGTGAGGCAGNGCAAACCCAGGAGTAAGAGTAGGAGTAGCAGGAGCAGTGAGTCTTTCCACAAGCTGCACTCCCAGAGAGGGGTTCAGAGTATGAGCTAGCCTAGAAAGCATAATAGGAGAGGATCCTTCCCTTTTCTTAAAAAAAATCCATCTTCTGTATAGTTTAAAGGCTGAACTCTTAAGTCTGCTTAAATTTCAAATCAATGATTTGAAGGTCAGCTGGGCTGCTGTGAGCTGTACTATGAGCCACAACAGGCTCATAGTTAAAATGAAACTGAGCCTTACCTTCTTCAAGAGTTCCATAAAATTGAAGCTAAACTACATTTTGGTCCAGTGTGGAAAAAGTTACCTCCACCTTAATAACTATAGATTTTAAACAGATCCCTTAGTGCATATGATATACAACATAGATATTTATTTACATATGCATTCAAGCAGGAGTACAATTATTAATACATTACCTTTTCCTTCAACGAAACCTTTCCATTGACCCTACTTCAGCAAAGGGTCAGCATTGGACTAAACTGAAGTGGTTTCAAACAGATTCTTAGAATAACCAATGCAATGTGAGCTGTAGTTATAAAAATGCTGAAAACTGACATAAGCTTTAAAGCCCAACAGGGCCTTAAACTTTGTAGCAATCTTGCAGTCAGTTAAAATAAAACAGAAAATGGGATTAGCAGAAAAAGGAATTGAGTATTAACACTTATTGTGATAAACTAGTTCCGTTACTGGAAACTGTTCCAACAACAGGTGTGAATGTGTGCTCATGCCATAAGCAAATACTTTTCTCTCCAAGCAGTTAAACATACATTGCTTGAGGTATCTAAGAACCTGAATACTTTCCAGCTCTTACAAAGATTTTGGGCCTGGTTCTCATGTCACTCATAATGAAGTAATTAGGTTAAATGCAACATATTTCCCCTGGTTCATACGCTTTTGAGATTAGAAGTTCCCTACAGTTCAAACACTATGAACCTTTTAATCTAACCATTATGGATATTGATCTACATTTAACACTTCAGATAATGAATAATTATTTGTTATTAATATTTGTTATTCATGTAATGAGCCCGTGTTTCATAATCATGTCTCAGTATTTAATAACGACTAATGGAAATTGAGTTCGCTAATGTTTTGTCATATGAGCATATGTGTATGGGAGTGCATACACAAATGACTTATTTTCTGTTCATTTTATAGCAGAGGTTAATTTGCAAAAGGCAAATGTGATTTCAAGAGTCAAGGTTCAGCTCAGCTTCCACTGACTGCAGAGATTAAAATTCTTCTGGAACCGAATTGTAGCCTAAATAGACTATAATCTATTTATAGTCTGGTAGTCAAACACCCAAAGCTATGTGTCGTTCTGTAGACTACATTGGCTTGGTTCTCCTTGCACACAGTTGTAGATGAGATGTGGAGGTCTAAGGAATTGCATCAGTATGAATGGAAAATTAAGCCCACATGTCTCTCTAATATATTCTGTTACATTTTATAAACTTTAAATGGTCTCCATTGTAATATTTTACCATAGTGTTGCTAATATTACCCTGAACAAGGCTTCTGTCATTGGCTGAAGTGTGACATTCTTTGCAGTTGTAATCCAGATTTCGAGGTTTGTAAAATAAGTTCATTACAGTAACAAAAAAAAAAAAAAGGCATAGGAAAAGAGTTTAATTATAAATTTTACAAGATGGATTTGTAAGTTTTTATTTCTATATATCAATATAGTGGTTATCCTAAAATGTGTTAGAAATACCAGTATTTATTTGCCTTTTTTAGTCAGGTAAAGACACATAACAAATTGCAATCGAGTTTATCACTTGCCAGTGTGTGGCTGAAACATCTGGTCTCACAGCTGTAACAAGACTGGGTTTTTACTTGCCTGTTTTTTTCTTCCACCACTTAAGCCCATTGTCTCCTGCCTTTGAGACTCTAGTCTGTCAGGTAACTCCACTTTTATATGGAGGAATGCTTCAGGATCTGGTGTTTCCTTGGCATCCAAACATCCCTACAAAGCCATATTATCACTGTCTGCCTTCAGATGACTTTCCTAAGCATTAGGTTTTGCATTCAGTTGCAGATGCAAACCAAACGCTGTGAGGTAAATTTAAGACCAGGTGGGGTTTTCATTTACAAAGGAAATTTTTAGAACTGTTGCTTAGAGCTCTCCTTTCTCTTTTTACTTATGTGGTCACTGTGTATAATTCTTCAATTTAAAATCAAAGTCTTTTGTGCTTTAAAGCACAAGATTTTCCATGTGATGTAAAAAAACCCAGTATAATATTTCTAGGTGATTTTTTTGACTGATAGGGACTGCTGGTTAATAGTTTCAAACAGTAGAAGCCAAGGAAATCATCTGTCCAGCCATAGATGGTTGTGGTATTTGTAAGAAGCCCAGACACATCTCAGTTTTGGTGGTGTTTTATATTCTGTTTCCATCCTTTTATGGTACATAAGTGATTTGGCTGGGGTTTTAGGCTGTTATTTTGGTGGTTGACTGCTTGTGGTTTGTTTTTTGTTTTGGTTGGTTTGTTTGTTTAGGATTCTTTGTTTGGTAGGTTTGGAGTTTTTTTGGAGGTCATTTGGGTGTTTTTTGTTTGGGTTTTTTTAAGACCTTGAGGTTTTTTGGTTTTGTTTTTTTGTTGTTGTTGATGTTTTGGAGGTATGTGCTTGCTTGGTTTGCTTTTTGTGTTCTACTATTTATTTTTTTTTTCACCATTTCTCTTACTAAAAGGAACCATGCCCAAAGCTAGATGCTTTTTAGAGGTGCAACATATGACAAAGTAATAAGAGGAACAGAGGTCTTGGCCAGATATTTCTATATGGAGACAACCTAGTACTTTTCCAAGGGGCAAAGTCTTATGGCTTAAATGACTATGCTGAGAGTAAAAAGACCATTGTGCCATTTCTCTGGGCCAGTCTGAAGTTGAGGGTAGATTTACGGAAGATATATTTTTTAATTTCTGAAATATTGTCAGCATAAACAGATGTAGAAACTCTAATCTGTTACTAGGTTTGTCAGCATAAACAGATGTAGAAACTCTAATCTGTTACTAGGTCAGTTATCTATACTTGCCAGAAATATCAAAATAAAAACACATGAACAGAATTTCATAGATTTCCACTTCTTACATTTATTTTCACATTCTGAGATCTTTATTTTTAAAGTGCTGTTATTTTAATTTATAAATGTTTATTAAAAATGTTTTTCACACAAAAACATTTTTTCTAAAATACTTTAAAAATCTGCACTTTCAAGTCTGTCTTTGCAAAAAACATCAGAAAAAAATTGGAAAATTGTAAATGGAAGTGGGAAATATTTTCTATTTCCATGTGTTTTCAAAAAAGACAAAGAAAAAGCAGTCATCTTTTGGAGACTTTATGTGACTTTCTTCAAGGACATTTTCTGTAGAAAGGAATTTTAAGATTTTAAGATTGTCTGTGAACATACATTAGCTGTAAAAACTGTATGCAAAGCATACAAACCTATGAAAATATAAATTAATTAAAATACATTATGTTCAAATGTGTAGATAAACTTTTCATTTCTGATGAGGCATGTATTGCCATTCCCCTCTCCCTCAGTGACTATCTCAGGATGTATATTGGTCAGGAAGAAAGAAAGAAATTACAAAAGCATATAATCTCCAAATTCCAAATTCCAAAACGAAAAGTCACACTAAATGGACTGGCTGCAAGGATTGTGATTAATACCTCACATTTCACCAGCAAAGTAATTTCTCCTAAGGTGAAATTCGTCACCCTTTCAAAAGTCCAGCATAGGAATTGTATGCTATACACCTTCTTTTTCAATTTGTAAGGCATGAGTGGTCTTTAGGTCGACCTTATGAGTCAGGTTGATTTTCACTCTGTAGTATAACTATTTATAGGGCAATAAGACTGAATCATTTTGATGAGTGTCTATTTGTAAATGGAGCAGCTCATTGGGTTGATATGATAACTGAAGTATAGCTTATATAAGCTATGTGTTTGCCATCCCTGCTGGTTTACTAAGCATTTCAATGTTATATGCAAAGGTAGCTGAAACAAATGCATATTTTGTTTGTACTATAATAAAGAGCAAATTCTAAGATTTTACTTCCTTTTTAAACCCATGTCTAACTACAGAGTGAAATATGAGATTTCAGAGGAATGAAGTCTGCAGCACGTCATGGAAATGGCAATGTTATTAATGTAAGGCTCAGTAATCTAAAGTGTCTTACTTCAGAAGTCTTACCTGAGTAAGGACTGTCTGAGATTCTCCAGGCCCCTAAAGACATGCCTAAGACCAACAGAGAGAGTCTATGGAAACAGTCATTTAGATTAATAGATGCAAAGCAATACACAATGGGCAACTTTATGGTTATTAATTTAAATTCAATAATAGCTTTTTAATGCATGCATTTATAGGTGATTAGCAGTAACCGTCGTCCTTAAAGACTGCAATGACATCGTGTTTTACAGTTACCCTCAAGCCAAATTAATTGACCATCCATNTCAGGAGCACCCTTGGTTCTCAGGGAGTGTGACTGTCTCCTGCCCTTCAGAGTGTTTTCAGGATGGGGATAACTGAGGAAAAGAGAGAGTTGTTCATTTTTTAAATCAGGTATTATTGCCTCCTTCCAT
>VYZX01009041.1:17052-32383 GCA_013401335.1 Brachypteracias leptosomus | reverse complement strand
ATTTGAAGAAGCCCTTTCTGTTGTCCTTGACCTCTCTTGCAAGGTTGAATTCCAAGGAGGCCTTGGCTTTCCTGGTTGCGGCCCTACATCCTCTGACTAGAGTCTTATAATCATCCCAAGTGGCCATCCCCTCCTTCCATGTTTTATAGACCTTCTTCTTCCTCTTGAGTTTGCCCAGCAGTTCCCTGTTTAACCATACAGGTCTTTTGACTCCCTTTCTTGACTTCCTAACTGATGGGATGCTCTGATCTTGCGCTTGGAAAAAGTGGTCTTTGAATTCTAACCAACTATCTTGGGCCCCTTTACCTTCTAGTACCCTGTCCCATGGGATTTCCCCTAGCAATTGCTTGAAAAGGCCAAAGTTGGCCCTACTGAAGTCCAGGGTTTTGATTCTGCTAGATATTCTGTTCCCACCACATGAGATCCTGAACTCCACCATCTCATGGTCACTGCAACCAAGACTGACCTCAACCTTCACTGCCTCAACCAAATACATTACCATTCTTACAGCTAAAATGACTGATGAATTAAGAAAGCCCAGCCTGAGACACATACAGCCTGATTTCTCAGCATAAAATACTGCATATGTTGCAGCTGCTGTCTGTTACAGTCTGAACATTCAGCAGTTGTGCAGTGTCAAGTATTCCAAGGTAAGCAATAAGTAAATGGGGGACATGCAGTTAATTGTCAACAGTGAAATTCAGTTTAAGTGCCCTACAGTACTTTCCATGTAAATATGAGACAGTCATTGGTGGTGTTCCAGTCACTAGCGGTGTATCCCAAGGTGTATTGGCCACTGGGGCCAATACTGTTTAATACCTTTATTAATGACAGGACAGGGTGCACTCAGCAATTTTGCAGGTAATACAAAATTGGTAATTGTTCTCAATGCTACCTTTATCTAATTAATATATTCCTATGCTCTCTCACACCATTCCCATTCGTATTCTTTTCTCTGTGATCTCCTGAAGCTATCCCCATCATATGTCTATTTCCATTTCCCAGCTTTTCCTCTCCCACAGCATATGCTGACAACAAACATCCCCATAACAGGTTCTACTCTCATCACAGGATTCTCCCATACTGCACAGAGGCTTCCTCTGTGCTAAGCTATCATTTAGTTGGTCAACTGCTCCACTCTCATTGTATTAAACCCTAACTTCTGTTTTCTGTTCCCCAATGCTGTGCTAGCACATACCACTTCCTTTCCCTGCTCCTCCTCTTTTGACTGTGCACCCATCTTCCATCTCTTAACCTGTTTTCCTTCCTGGATATACAAAGAAGTTTCATGACATTTTTTGCATTGTTTTTCTGGTTCATCTTGCCTCTCCTCACATTTCCCTTTTTTCTAACCATTGCCAATGACAGGGGTCCTGGATTCAGTTTCCTACTGCAACTGCCCTTAAAATCCTGTTTCAGCTTCTATTCTTCAAATACCTGTCCTTCCATTCTCTTAGCTCTTACCTCCATCCCCATCAATCTCTATGATATTTTAAAGCCAAACACCTTCCCACTTTCTTCACATTTTCCTCTTAATTCTCTAACCAAAGTTTCTTGATATGCCTTTCTTCTGTTTCACACGTTTTTTTCTTGTTATCCTTTATACCTGATAGCAATAGTGAAAGGATGCAGAAGACAGAAATCAATCTCTTTTGCTGTGATTCCCACTAGGTGTAAAGCAAATTCAGGAAAAATACTGCTCAGTCAATCTTGCCTTGACACAGCACATACCTAGAGCAAGTATTTCTGAGGAGATCATATCCAAAAATTACTACGATCAAACCTGCCTTTTTTGCTTCTAGGACAAGTACACTAGTCAACAAATAGGTAACTAGGTCAGAGTGATCACTAACCTTATCGAGATCTGGCTCCTCCAATGCTAGTGCCAGTTCATTGTTGTCCATTACAGAGGCTGCTGCAACATCCAGTGGTGTTGAACCTCTCATTGAAGGAAATGCTGCAGAAGAAAATTCACATTAAATTCCACTTGCAGTAGTCACAGGCACGCAGCAGAGGGCAGCAATCACACTGGAAACTACAACCTAAATATATCAGTAGTACGGTGTATGGCTCTTCTTCAATCGAGAACATGGATAACTGTTTTGGATAATGCTAAAATAAACGCTGAAACTTTTTTCTGACTTGACATCCATATCTATAAACATACTCAACCATACTAGTTTTAAAAGTAGATGAAGAAATTAGTATTAACAACATAGCAAATCAGAGGAATATTATACTATGTCTTTAGCAGAGCAACATATTAACTATGTAATTCTGCACAACCCTATCAATTCAAGATTTTAAAATATGCCTAGGTTGAGCTAAAGAGATATTTTCAAGCTGCAGTGTTACCTGCTTTCTTTCTTTTAGTCTTATGTCATTTTCTGTTTAGCATGAGCAAATGCAGACATCGAAATGCTAAAGCACTGTGAAATCACAGGCTGTCTTGCCTTGCTATGTGTTATTAATATAGCCACCTATCTAGCCAAGATGATTTTCCTTGTGTTACAAAATCTACTGCACACACATTAAAAAACATACACTCAGTGTTCCAAAGGGAAAAGATGAAATTCACATCAGTAGACTAAACTTTTGTGGGAACGGAAATGAAATCAGATAAAACAGGCAAGCACCATAAAGGGTTAATCTAATCTTAGATTTTCAATCACCACTATCGTGAGTGGAAAAGATATCAAACTGTATGGATTTAATCCTAAATTTTTCAAGGTATTTAAAAACACAGATTTAGACTATTATGTTTCTAATACAAATTACAGACATATAAGGATGAAAAAAATTGGGAAAAAAAAGTTAATGGTGAAACCACAAAGTGGTTTAAGCTTCAGAGAGGCTTCATCACATGCTTCAACTTGCTATGTAAATTAGATACTAGTCTTGTGATATCTCAGTTCCTCCTGGTCTTGCTTTTAGCTGTTGCAGCTACATGACGTACCCAGACCAACGCTGCTGTTTTCCAGTAAATAACTAAGATGCTCAAACATAGCCTTTTGATTTTGACGACTAATTCGACAGAAGTAGCATAGGAATCGACAACAGCTTGCCACCATCTTAGGAAAAGCGATCTGCTGAAGAAGAAAGTTGACAAAGCAGCGAAATATGTTAATTACCAATCTGTTACAATTCTTCCTGCTCTCCTAACAAGGAAAGGATAGTGAAGTTACCAAGGTGATAAGCAGCTAGCAGTTGCTTTGTTTTTAACTTAAGAAAGGACCCATGTTTTGTTTTAACTTTTGTTTAGAAAATGACAGCAACAGCAATACTGTCAGAAACTGTCATTTTAGAAATTCCTTATTATTGACAGGACTATGTATGAATATGGAAATCTAACTTTCAATTAGTAAAAAATAATTTTGAAATGTTTCAATTCTGACAGTCAAAAAGACTGTTGCTCAGGATTATCTATAAATGAACAAACAATCAAGACCAGAAATCAACATGACATTAAGATGCCAAAATTATAAGATCTAAAGACACAGTCAACTATTTTAGGCATTAAGATACACAGTAAAAATCTAACTAGGATAGAAATGCTGACAGCTTGCCCAGGTATTTTCTGGGATATATATTTCATGGTTTTGTTAGCCAGTACTAGCAAAACATTTCTAAGGTATTTTTATGAAGGTATGAGATACCTTCAGCTACACCATATTCCACAGATCTCCTCATCTCTTTCTGACTCATCAATAGCACAGTTGGAAAGAAGCCTGGCATAAATGTTCTTCAGTTTGAACTCACAAATTTTTACTTTCGCACCTTTCCTTCAGAGAAGTGTGAGCTGTAGCATTCTCACCACATGTCTCAATACAGCCTCATGTTAAACTCACTTAATCCAAGCAGCGGGAGATCTAGCTTAACTCATCTGCTGCCACAACCTATGAAAATTCCCAACCCCTAAATCAGAGACTACATTGCATGGTTGTTCATTCCATCTCTTATAGCTCTTACACTGAATAGAAAGAAATGTCCAGGAAGCTGGAAAGATAAACCAAAAGAGAACATACCAACAACCTAGTCATGAGGAACTTGCTTGACAGCAGAAAAAGCAATACACTAGTGCTTGATGCACCACTATACTTGAACTGTATGTGAGCAATTCATTCAACAAACGCACAGAGAATTTTCGAACAAATATATAAAGCCACAGCTGACCAAGGTGTGCTCATTGTTTCTGTTCTGACTCCCTTTTATTCAGAAGAATGTCTTACCTGGCAGAGAGAAAGATCTGCAGCACGCACAAACATGTACCTTTTCCAGATTACAGCCTAGTAGTTCTACCTAGGGTCAATGACCTTTCAAGTGAGACTTCTCTGCCAGATTAGAAGTTAAGCATGCCAGCAGAAGATCAACACACAGCAGATGACAATTTTAAAAAGCAATACTTTCTCTCTCTGCAAGGTTGCAGTTCCTATGAAAGAAATTTCAGGATTGGAACTCAGAAGCAACACTTCTCTGCCTGTACAGTTCCCTGCCCAATGACTTGTTTGGTGAAATCTCCCCACAGCAATGTCTAAAATCTGTGCAAATGGTGTGCAAAACTCTTTGTTAATAAGCCTGGCTGTGTGATTTCATAACACAACTGTAGTTGTGGGTTCTGAATCACGAGTATCTGGAAGTTTCCACACTTAAGGAGAAAATGAGGCACCAGAGTCTGGAACAGATCAAATTCTAAACACATCCTATTTCTTGTCCATACTTCTTCATAAGATTTCTACTCCTACACCAATTCCAGTTTAACAGGTGAGGTGTTGGACCCCTTCTGAGGTACTGAACTATTCCAATACATTTCATTAAGACAGAGACATAAAATAGGACATTTTTGGTGGCCAGACACATTAAATGCTGCAACACCAGGTTACCAAGTAATTTTCTAGGTCTGCATTCCCTTTGAAGGATATAATGGTAATTTCTGTAAAGTATTTTTGTAGATGTGTTATTAAAATTTTCTATGAAAACATTTTCAATAGAATTAGAAGACACTGTGGTTGTTATTGTTGTTTTGAGTGTTTTTTGTAACCTTTGATTATATGTACATGTAGCAAAAATAGAGGGTTGTGATGCTTATAAATTAGCAAAGTATTAATAATCTTATAATTAATTGTAGCTTGCCTTGAACTCAAATGTGTTTTAAAACTGAGTAGCTAAAAGCAGTGAATGCTTTGTAACATTGCGATAGTATAGCCAGACACAATGTATAAGTATTTTACAAAAGCGTATGAGCTATATGACCAAAGAGACAAAGAAAGAAGAGTGCTGCACATAGAAGGCATTCAACTAGTAACAAGTTGCCAGACAGAGACAAGATAAACAAGGTGGCAAAATGGGCTGAAAATCATTCCAAATATGTAAGAAAAATGAGTGGCCAGGCAAAAGAAATCAAGATAAGCAGTACTGTGATCAGAGGAGACCCATCCATCTTTCTGGAGGGATGAAACAGGATAGAAACATCAGGCATAAGCAAAGAAAGAAGATAAGCCTGCTTCACTTCTGGCTTTCTTCAGTAGCCTAAATATCCAGTTGGCTTCTCAAAATTCATACCACTCTGCCTTTAAACCAACACATATAGATTCAAGCATAAAGCTAAGAAACTGAAAATACAACACTGCAAGGAAATTATTGCTCAATTCAAGTATTTAAGCATTCAAAATTAAGTTAATATCTTACTATAGTTTATTTCTAATAACACTTTCTAAGGTATATTTTCCTAGCATGGCTACACCTCCTATGTATACAGCTAATGGATATAGAATACATATAATTTAAAATAAGAACAAAATCTTTTAAAGTCCTACTAAAAGACAAATGAAGCACCTATTATCTCTCACTTTTGAAAAACCAAGTCCTACAATTCTGGGCTTCTCCATCTAGTACTATCAGAAATGTTCTATTTTTAACAATAATCTGTATTTCAGTTTGGACACACAAAATCTATTTTACACAAGGAAAATCTGTTTTTCTTTGGATATTTCTTCTTAAACATCCTAGTATACTTTCAGAAAGGTTCAAAATACAAAACACATGATAAAATTATGGTGAAATTACCTGAGATTTATCTCCTCCAAGCACATTGACCATCACATCCATAACAGTCTCATGCATGCCCAAGACTCTCATTAAGTTAGGATGTTGATAAAACACTTTGTTGTTCATTATATCTCTGAAAGGGAAGAAAAGGTAACAATGTGGTTTTAAGAAACATAATTTTAATTTGATGCATTAATAGAGAATTTCAGAAATATGCATTCACTGTAGTAACATCATTCAAAATTCTTAGACATCAGCATAATACAAAAACTCCTGACAACTAAATACTTCACATTTCAATATGCTGTCATTCCTCTGATTTTCATAAATTCTATATAATAAGATTCTGAAATAAATATACTTAATATTCAAGGTTGTCTGTTTAATGTATTTCCGTATTTCCAGAGACCATTTGTGAGAAGATGTAAAATGGCACACAGTCCTCTTAGATAGGAATATTTTAACATTTTCCATGTGCCCACCATCCTCTCAACATGATCTAGAATTTGCTGGTTTGGTTTCATAATGCAGAACACAATTTATGTGTTTCAATAGGGAATCCAGGGATTTCTGACATTTTAGGTCAACCTGTTAAAAACAAAAGGCAAATAACAGACATCACACCTGCTTTAAAGACATACAGAAAACTGGGACTGGAAGATGACTCACAAAACAGCATCTCTGGGAAGAGGGCTACACACACTCAGTTTAGACAAAATTTGCCCTTTATCCCTCCCAGAATTCTCAACAAATTTACAACTCAGCATCAGGCACAAATTAAGTAATACCATCACATACTAACTAATAAGTTGTTACCATGACTTGTTCAATTCAACTTAAAAGACTGTCTTTGCCATTTTTACTAAAACAATACAATTTTTACAGTGAAATAGTAAAGCCAGTTGAAGTACTTTACAACTGTTGGAAAGGAAAGAAATTGTTAAATGTTCCTGATGTAGGACAAATAAATACAGTTCTCAGGTAACTATACTATCATTTTCTCATTTTAAATACACCTTTTAGCTGAAGTAATTTATTTCCTTTGAGTATGTTTTTTTTCCTTTCAATATTAAATGCCTAATCTGGCAATTATTCATGTAAGAGGAGTAACAGATCTGCACCATAATATCACTGCTTAAAAGTAGTAATTTCATAGCAAAGACACAGAAAAAATACTCACAACAGGCATTACATAAAGGCAATTTCTTATAACTCTAATGTTATAAGGATAAAATAAGAAGTCTTCTATGTTCAAATACTTTAAGTTGTCACAGATGATGACATAATAAATACTAACCAGTTTGAAATATTTCAGATCACAATACCACTTTGCTAGTTCTACCTAACTGCTTGCAGAAACTTTTGAATTAAAAAGATACCAAGAAGTTTATTCACTCAAGCTTGAATGTAACATGAGCTTTAAGTCTGGGAGAGATGTAGTACTGACACCAATAAAGAGGTAAGTTATTTGTTTTCTTGAGAGCTGCTAAAGCATGTACTTTGACAAAGCTTTAAGCACTTAGACTTAACTATAGCACAAGGAGTCCATTTTCTTTAGATGAGAAAATACCTTAGTTCACAGAAACTTTGATACGTTTGATATTGCTACAGAGTTAATTGGAGCCATCTTGGAAATATCTGTGAAAATGAAAATTTCTGGTACATATCTGCATTTTAGTACATCAGTAACTTTCATCCAAGATCTAAAATGAAAGGATTTACTAATATAAGAAAAAACTTAACACAAACTTAAAATTATGTTAATTACATACCCTAATCCATTTATCATTAGCAATTCTTCTTCTTTTCCCATCCTGACACTGAGAAGTGAGCGAATCTGGCCCAGTGCTGCAAGCAGATTAATGGTGTCCTTCACAGAGACAGCACTGATAGTGTACGCTTTTCTCAGAGCTTGCAGTAGCTCACCAATGCTGTCATACTGCCTACGAAGGAGGGTGTACATAATCCGAACTAAATCTGGATCTTGAATCTGATCTTCCTGGGACCAGCGCACCATAGTCTGGGATATGAGTTCTTTCAGCGTAGCTAAAAAAATAAAATACATAAAATATTACTGCTACAATAAAAAATGTCAAAAACATGTATTATAGTAAAATATTAGATAACAGCAGACAACAAGGCAGTTGTAAGAGAACAAAAGAATGGAAGCAGGCCGAACAGGATTTTTCCACTGGAAAAATAAGTTTTAGATCTTTCAAGATAAGCGTGATGCTCTTGACAGACGGAAAACAAGAAACATCTACTTAGCCTTCAAGTCAATACAAGCACTGTTGGTAATGAAAACTTCCTAGTTCATCATGACTCTGAGAATCATCCTTGTTAAGTTAAATGCTGTTTAATTTATCCTTAATTTCTACATTAAGATTTATAAAATAACACAAACATCTTTTCATTAGGAATGACTGAAATCTAATTTTATAATGCAAAAGAAACCATATTTTGGATGATCATCAGCTTAGGTGTGGAATACAGAAACTAGTAATTAAGTTTTCAGTAAGCAGTTTATTGGCTGAAAGATGTAAGTTCAATTACAGCAGAAATATTCATGAATGTGAACACAGCTTGCCAATCTATTTTGCCAAGGAGGAGGAGAAAATAAAAAAACTGCCAGAAAGGAGTATGAGATAGCTGCTTTTATAAATCAAACACCCAATTCAGGGCCTAGCCAGGGTGGCTTGACCAGCTTCTGCTATTCATTCACTTGATGAAGTCAGCTATTTTTTGTTCAAACAAAGGTTCTACATTGTCTACAAAAAGATGATCCACTCGGAAACATCTTGGGATTTTTCTGAGACCAGAGTTCAGGAAATATACCTGAAAACTAAACACATGCTCCAGTCTTTGTTCCAATGAATGACCATTATTGATATCAAGCAGAACATAAATAATCATGTTCCCTTGTAAAACAATGCAAGTTCTTTTCCTTTATTTCCACCAAAGTTACCTATTGACTTATCCAAAGTTCTTCCAATGGTAAGAACTGCTCCCTCCCATTTTCCAGCACAGAAGTGTTTATAGCCACTTATATACACTTATTTTTGTGCCTACACTATTCTTTCACTTGCTAACACTTCTACCTTACAGTTTACTTAACAATGTATTTACAGAAAAGCACCATTAATACTTGGGTTTTGTTCAGTAAATAGGCTTTTTTCTGCAGGAACAGTTTCCATATTTCATTAAGACAGCCCTATTCTTAAGGGCATGTTGTGAATGAAAACATGAAACAAGCTTTGTTTCAAAACACTGTATAACTTTCTTCCATCAAAACAATTTCTTCTTCCAGTGCAACAAGGCTATGCCCTCTTCTTTGATTCTTGCACTACACTCCTCTTTCCTAGAAAAGCTCATAATTTCCCATAACTATGCATCTCACTGATTCCTGGTTACATAAATACAACACACTTCTGTCAGAAATTCAATGATTTTATTAAAGAATACAATTACTTACTCTGGCTTTCTGATTAGGGGGAAGGGGATAAACATGGAGCAACCTGAAGTGGTAAACTCAAGGAGGAATTAAGGTTTCCTTCTGTGAAATTGTTAGGTCTTTAGTAGCTCAGGTGATGGCCCTTCTCACAATGCTAAAGAACAAAATGTGCACAGATTTTTGTCTTTTTGGTTTTTTGTTTTACAAATCTAGTTCCTCTTTTCCTTAGCACTGCCAGAAATATATAGAATCATAGAATCATTTTGGTTGGAAGACGCCTTTAAGATCATCAAGTCCACTGTTAACCCAGCACTGCCAGGTCACCAATAAACCATGTTCCTAAGCACCTAAGTTTCTAATTTTGAAAGGAATAGTACTTTCAAAATAATGTGATATTTGATTTTTTTTTTGTTTGATGATCAAAAATACCATATGATTCACTTCAAATAGATATCTTCCACTTCTATTTTCACTGACTCAATTATGAGGGCTATTTTATACACTTGAGTTAACCGTCAGATATTTATACATATATGTGGCAGATACAGCTGCCCTGCTAGACAAAACATGGCAAAGGCAGGAGGTGCTGGAACAACTTGTGATAGCAGTTTGCACCTTCAGGTGATTAGCTGGCCCTCAGGGCCAGTTTCTCAGCATGTTTTGTCTGTGCCTTTAGCCAATGAGAATGACCACAGTACACTCTCGACCAGGGTAAAGAATGGAGCCCCACAGAAGAACCAGTTGAATGGTTCTTCATGGAGTGGTGGGCTTGGTGGTTGGACCTCTCCCCGCCTTGGACAGGCCGCCCGGGGGTCAAGAGCATCCTCGTGGACTGAGTGATCCTCACCCCTTTCGGTGAGTGCGGGTCTGAGTGCGTGTGGGGAAGGTTTCCCTTCTAGTGGTGAGGTGTGCGTCTGTTGTGGTTCATTTTTCCTCCAATGGATGGGTTCCTAACAGACATTGGGCTTGTGCCGGGGATGCTTGGTGAATAAATCTCCCTCCCCATTGATCGTTGTTTTGGGGGTTTTTTTGTGGGTGCTTCCTTGACAATATAACTAAAACATTATTACAATTTTTAGTACAAGATAATATTCCACAAGAAACACATTCTCACAAAATGAACAAATTAAAAACAAATTGTTTCCCTGATATTGAATTGTCTATGCAGAGGTTCCTACGAGCAAATGAAACAAAATAGTCCTGTATTTTCCAGAGCTTCTCACTGGAGTTTTGGAGATGTTTCTCCATAGCAAGTATTAGTGTTTCTTAGGTTTTAGTAACTTTGAAGGTTTTGATTTTTTAATTCTGATCAGATTTGAGAAGCATATTGCTAAATGTAATTAATTTTAGGCAGTAAGGCAAATGGCCTTAGAGAAATCAATTAGCCATGTGCTTGCATGGATTAATTTTTGGTCAAAAGGTAAGAAAAGAAGGGTAAAACTAAAAGGTAGTAGTCACAAAGAGGGAGACACAGCAATGGAGTTCTGCATATACCTGTGCTGTGTTCTGTGAAGTACTCTCCTTCACTAAAACACCTGAGAATGTGATAAGCAGATGCAAACAAGTTTGATGATACAAAGTTATGAAGAATAGCAAATACCAGTGTAACTGAAAAATTGCAGAACTTAACAGGATAAAACTGGGCGACAAAATGGTGATTAAATTAACTTTAAATAGTCACTGTAAATAATATGAGGTAGGAAAATACAGTCCTCGTTTATAATTAGAACAAAGAGAAGTTAACAGAGATAAGATCTGGCAGATAGATTCCGTATAAGTCACAGAATATTTGAGATTGGAATGACTCTCTGGAGGTCATCTGGTCCAATCCCCATCCTCAAGCAGGGCGACCTGGAGCCAGTTCAGAACTGTGTGTAGACTTTTTTTAGTATCTTTAAGTAGGAGACCTCCCTGATGAACTTGTAAAAACATCAGCTCAATGATAAGTATCAACTCAAATTCAGTAGCAGGCAAAAAGTTCAAATCAAGAGCCAGGATTTATTAAAAAAGGAATGGTTAAAGCAGAGTACATTATGTTAATCCATAATTCAGTCACACCTTTTTAGCCAACACAAGAAGAGGGCATCAAATGAAGTCCTTTCACAAGGCAGGAGCTAAGCCAAAAAGAAAAGTGTTTCTTCACATAGTGAATGACAGAACCCTGAAACTCCCTGTCAAAAAACGTGACAGATGTTAAAAGTTCACATTTGCTCAAGTGTAGAGGACATCAATATCTGCCAAAAAGATACAATGGGGATATTAAAAGATCAACATTTTTAAACTCAAGAAATCTCCTGAGCTAAAGATGACTGGAGGCTGGGACAGCATTAAGTTGTAAGTATCGTATCTGATTGTTTTATCCTTACTGGTCCCTAGATAACCATTTGTGGTCACTGTTTGAAAAAAGGTATTGGGTTGGAAGAATCTAAATCATTACAGCCTGTCTTACCCATCATATCATTTCAAAACTGTAGAGTCTGTTTAGTGCTTCTAGCTCTGAGTTTATAAGGCTCATTTCCAGGATTAATTTCCCTATTTGAGTATTTCTTAAAGACACAGAACTTTGCAGTCCAGTTTCTACTGTCTAAAACTAGAGATTCTCAAGTTGCCACTCCCAGCCACTTACAAATACCTGCCTGCATCTAAGCACGGCAGTAAACTCTCAGGGCTTCCAGCTGAACTCTTGCAAAGCGTAAAGCCAGAAACACTTGCAAAATTTGACAAACACTTTATTAATAAACTTTTAGGAGGAATTAGAGTTAAAAATCACAGGAAATAAGTATATAGTTCTTTCTAGACTTCTGTGCATCTTAGTTTAGGTTTAGCAGAGTCTGCTTAGAGTATCTTTTTCTCTTCAGATGTATTGTGACAGTGACTTCCCTCTGTCTTTTTTACTCTTTTTTGCCCTGTACTGAAACAGAGAAGCTGCTGTGTTTGTTGCACTTGAGGAAAAAAAAAATCTCCTTACAACTCAGCCAAAACATGAGAACAGATGAGAAACAATCAAACGTTATGACTCCAGCATGATCTCAATCATAATCGGCAATAGTCTGATGTTCTTTTTGACTGCTAATAAATCTCAAATGTACTGTACTGCAACCAGACATTCTGTAACTAAAATTTCATAAGCAGCAAAAGGGAGCTAACAGCCAGCGAGAAGTCTACTGTAACAACTAATAAGTTAACATTCTGTGGTTTCAGTGTAAGTAGCACTCTAAGGAACAAAATCTCAAAGGACACAATCTATTATTCTTTAACTTAATCCACAATCGCTTTTTTTTTTTCCCCCCTTGAACACGCAGTGGGTATTATTCAAGAAAGTTAACCTTTTCACACAAACATTCTCATATATCCATACTAAGATCACTTTGGTTTG
Organism: Brachypteracias leptosomus; assembly: GCA_013401335.1. Classification (NCBI taxonomy): domain Eukaryota; kingdom Metazoa; phylum Chordata; class Aves; order Coraciiformes; family Brachypteraciidae; genus Brachypteracias; species Brachypteracias leptosomus. The sequence goes on along the minus strand of VYZX01009041.1, from coordinate 19,511 downwards.
TTGTTTTAACAGGGAAACTGAATTAGGGCATTTGTTCAATCCAATAAAGATTCTGTTCTAGGAACAGAAATAAAGTGTATACTTTCAAAAACACACAGTCCTACATGACAGATTCATATTATAATAGTGGATACCCTCCCTAAGTTAAAGGCACCTGAAGAGCCATAGTTAAGTAAGCCTGACAGCCATAGTTTCTATTTCCAAAATATGTGAACAAGATTGCTAATCTTTCAGTTTTACCTGCAGAAAAAATAAACACTCAGTATTAGTCTTTCTTTGCCATTTCTTGTGTGTAACAGGCATTATTCCTTTTGTCACACTGCAAGCCCCCAGCTTGGAAAGGAGGTGAAGGGCCATCCAGCAGATTAACCTTTAACAGAAGCTGGGAACAATCCAAATACCGGGTATGATGACATCAACAACAAGCTGAAATAGTTGCTAATGTTCTTTCAATTTTTAAATTTTAACAAGAAATTCCCATGCTTTAATCTTCCAAGGCTGCATGATGAGTCCCCTATATATATCCCCTATCTAAATTATGACTTTAGAGTTACAAAAGTCCCATCATCATAATTAACAGTAATTTATTGCCTCAATGTGTTTAATCTCCTAGTTTTAACTTGCTTTTTAAAACAAATTTTACTAATTAACTTATTTACTAATGTTTAAATTTCTGGCCTTCCTCTCCAAAGTTAGCTATGAATGCATGCTTAGAGAAAAGGAAGATTTTTTTGTAGAAAATAGTTCTTTCCTATGAATACTCACACCCTGAGTATGACCAGATCCTCAAGGCCAGACACTTTTAGCCTTGGCAATATGTACATGCCACACATGCTACCACACCTCTGCATACATGTGAGAGGATTGAGGTACCTCAGGAACACATTTCCTTTCACTCTGAATTCCAAATTTCATAGAGGATAAGGGAGAAGTGCATACATGGACTACATATTTCACAGCCTTCAGCTACAGTCAGCAATATAATATAACATAATGTAACGTAATTTTTCATTGTCCTTTGAATGACTTCATCCATATGCATATTTGTACTATGCATCACTCTAAGGAGAAACTCAGACCTGAAAAGATTATCAGAAATCCCTAGAAAAACAGATGCTGTATAATCACTTGTCCAGCCTGCATTTCTTGTGATCCAAAGCTCTAGTATATGAAATACATAAACTGCTCTGTTTCAAGGACCAAAGCCCATGTGCCCTGAGGCTTTAGGAGTTAGTATTTCCTGATTCATGACACCAGAATCCACAAGGAGCCTAAAGAAGAAATTATACCTCCCCAATACTGAGTAGATCCTACTACCATTAAAGAGAAAGCAGATGCTAACAGATGAGTCACTGGAGAATAAAACCCTTTTTCATGCAGCACATGAGATATTATATTTAATGTATTACAACATAGTAACAAGCTTGACAGACAAAAATATGCTTTCAGGGCACAATAAACCCTCTCTAGTGCTTTACAGATCAAGTAGATCATGTCCTGAGCTATAAAATAGCATTAGTCTCTAATCTTACATAAGTCTTGATGAAATTATCAAATCTGAAATGAAATTGACTGTTCTGGATCTGTACAAGGACCTATTGCCAAACTGAGCAAACTGGAAACAGAAGAGGAGCACTTCCTGGAAGACCAGTCTCAAGTCACTTGCACAATTCTGCACATGATATTTTGGTGGTGTTATACAAACTTAGAGCTGGCAAAACCCAATCTTGATTTGCAAAAATGAGAAACCTCAGCAAAAATTTCTATTCTAAAGGAAGACCTGGAGGAGCTGAGTTTTTTGCCTTACTTATTCCTCACCATCCATAACACTACTAAAGATTGAAAACTCAAACATATGACAGAAAAGACAAAATTTCTGAGATTGACACTACACATCAATCTCACCAGGGATAATACATGGTAGTGAAAGCTAGGTGAGTTGCTCAAAAAGGCTCAACAAAATGCTAATGAAAATGGTGGAGGAATTGCAAGCACAGAACCCATCTTGCCTATTTAGACTGTGGACACTCCTCCTACATTAGGGAATAGAGTATAAGAATGTGTGGGATGAGGCCTGAGGAGCAAAGCTCCTGGTACTGCCCGGCTAATTAGCAGGGGCAGGGAACTGCTTGAGCTCATAGGCCATAAACCATGGGAAATTGAAGGGGCTAAGCAAAGATCTGATAATAGGAACCTGACAGCCTGACAAATGTTGTAAATCTGAGATAAGCAAGTTCCTGGCGCCTCTGCCCAAAAAAGTCTCAAGGAATGTATCTTCAAGATAAGATAAGTTTGCAAACTGGTATATCACTAACCAGTCAGGTGAGCAGTGTATGTACAAAAGAACCAATCTGTTTAAAACACGCAGTCAATGTAAGAGTATATAAAGGAGTTGGTTGCGCACAATAAATGGACACGTTGCTTGCATCAAGCAGAGTTCCCGTCTCTCAATCACCGCA
>VYZX01009041.1:4413-15978 GCA_013401335.1 Brachypteracias leptosomus | reverse complement strand
AGGCCTGAGGAGCAAAGCTCCTGGTACTGCCCGGCTAATTAGCAGGGGCAGGGAACTGCTTGAGCTCATAGGCCATAAACCATGGGAAATTGAAGGGGCTAAGCAAAGATCTGATAATAGGAACCTGACAGCCTGACAAATGTTGTAAATCTGAGATAAGCAAGTTCCTGGCGCCTCTGCCCAAAAAAGTCTCAAGGAATGTATCTTCAAGATAAGATAAGTTTGCAAACTGGTATATCACTAACCAGTCAGGTGAGCAGTGTATGTACAAAAGAACCAATCTGTTTAAAACACGCAGTCAATGTAAGAGTATATAAAGGAGTTGGTTGCGCACAATAAATGGACACGTTGCTTGCATCAAGCAGAGTTCCCGTCTCTCAATCACCGCAAGAATGTACATGTACAGGAATATTGTTCAGAATAAAAAGTCTGATTTCTAGTGTTTCAGGGTGCTCGTGTGCATGCATGTATATTTGTGTGTACACATATCCTAAGAAGAAGTAGTAATAGGGAGGAATATGAACACTAAGTTTTCCTACTAGTTGTTCCCTGCCAGTAAAAGAATCAGTTACAATAAATGATTTATTAGAGGAAGTAGAACCAAAAGAACAATATACCTTCAAAACTCAATGTGAAATATTGCAGAGATGAAATAATTACAAATTACTACTGGACTGAAGCAGACAGAATTTGAGATAACTTCCAGATGTAGGACTTTCCTGTTTTCCATTTATAAACAGGCTCTGATTTGTTGTCAAGCAACAAATAGGTTGAACTAACCTCTGTAACATTACAGGAAGGTATCTGTAACATTTTTTATTTCAGTGCTTCCTTTAATTAAAAGAAGTGTATCTTTGAGACACTAATAATACAAGCATTAGTCTATTTTTCAGCTTTCCATTGCTAAAATGACTGCAAGTAGTTATCAATTACTGCATGTGCATTTTTTATTAAATTGTTTAATGAAGTGAATTATATTCTTCAAAATATTATAAAGAAATTACTAGCTGCTATATATGACATCCTCTGTGGTTATGAACATGTTTAGTTTCTCTGAAAATCCAGCATTTCAGAGAACCAAAAATGGATCACATAGAAGACAGCACTTATTATAAGCTCTGGCAGGCTTTACAAATTAAAATTGATTGAATGCAGTGAAAACACCCTAATAATTCTTTATTTCCTCTATGTAAAGGTATATAACAAAACATACTACACCCTGTAAGTGTTCAAATACTTTCTGGATAATGCTTCTGAATCTGGTTGTAGGAATAAGAAGAAAACTTGCAGAAAGAAATTCTTTGCTTGCTTTAGGCCATTATGCATGATAAAGTAATAAGAAGACAGGTATGAAATTTGGCAAGCATATGGCATTTGGGTATAAATAACAACAAACATCACTTTAATTTACTCTTCTACACAAGACAAAATTTCCCCCTTCTTGTATTACAAAAACTATGAATTACAGTGCTAAATTTACCCGTCATTCCTTTGTGTGTAAAATAACCTTGATTCAATGACATCTCTTTTTCTTACAAGGGCTAACTTTAATTCAAACTTTCATTGATTAGGGTCTGTCAGGCTTTGCACAGCTTTCTTTTAATACAATATACAAAATGGATATACATGTATCAGCTGATACATGCACCATATGAATCAAGTCCAACCAACCTCCACAGTGCCTTGCAACACATAGTATCCAGCCTTTTAAGAAGAAAGTTCATTAACCTATCTGTTCAACAACAACCCAGAGAGAGCTTGGACTGTTTGNTTCAAAAGCCATCTGGGCATGGTCCTAGGCAACCTGTTCTAAGTGGCCCTGCTTGAGCAGGGGTGTTGGACTGTATGACCTCCAGTCCCTTCCAGCCTCAGCCATTCTGTGTTCTATGAATTGCTGCCACAGGGCACTACATACCTAAAACCAGTAGAATAAAGACTATTGTCTCACTCTTGAACACCAATAAATTAATTATCTTTAAACAAATTATTGTTTTGTTTCACATTTACTCTCAGTTCTCTGTTGTGCTTATTCAGTTGTGCTAGGTGAAAGGACTGTTTTCAGCGATGTAATATACATTCTTCCACATATACTGTTCTTAGGCCTGTGGATTAAATTGTCTCTCCTCTCGTTAATTTCAAGATATATACACAGACTTTTCAAGTGTTTTGGAGTTAAAAACTTCTATTTTAAAAGAATGTTAATAGATTAATATTACTCAGCAAACACAGCGATATCCCAGTCCTTCTCTTCCATAATATTCTGCTTCAGAAAGGAACATTAAAAAAATTTCTGTTAAATGGTGTCTGTTCTTCTAATGCATATTTAAGCAACATGAAAGCTCACTGTAAAGGGCAGTGAGATTGTAAACTATAAAGAAAATTTAGGCAAAAATAGCAATATTAAATTCTGGAAAATTCTGTTAAAATAAGCATTTATTAATGCAGAACTTGTATTCATGAAAATAAAGATGTTCCTCCTGTTTAATTAGTCTGAATATTTCTTTAAATTCAGAAAGGATATGGTATGAATATATGTACATTTATGTGATGCTTGAGATAAATCAGAACAAGTTGTTAATTCTTAATGAATGTATATATTCACCACCATGAAGTGAAATAAGTGAAAGCCATCCCTTTTTATACAAAAAATAAGAATTGTAACCCCATTCTGTTACATATATCTGTAAGGAAGTAAGTTTTGCATTTGAAAAAAGCCCAACTTATAAATGGAAACTTTAAGTTCGGAATGCTTGAATCTAGATTATTGTGCCATAATGAACTTTTGCATATTCTTTGCAAAGAAATGTAGAATTTTCAACCCCAGAGTTAACAATCTGGATCCAAAAATCTTTCACTCATTTTAACTTTTTGTTTAACAATGCATCTAAAATGTTCAGTATGTGAGAGAATTGTTCTAAGAGGCTGAAGGAACTTAAAACAGGTAGGCTTCTTCTTCAGTCTGCTATAAATTTTTATTGGAAAATACCCTCTTGCTGGCTGCATACACCTTTAACACTTGCATCATGGAAGAATTCATGTGTAAAAAAAACTTACTGGGAGATTTCTCTTCTTCCTCCTTAGGTTCTACTTTTTCTGCTTTCGGTGGACCTTTGATTTTGTACATTAATGAACGGAGTTTGCCAGTCAAGGAGGAATCTTCCTCTTCCTCTTCCTCCTCTTCCAGTGGAATACCTTAGCAGATAATAAAACTGTTTAGAAACAAAACTTAATCTTTGAAGATTAATTCCTCCTATATTTAAACAATACCAAAATATCTGCAATAATTTTTTTTAACCAGTAAATTTCATACGGAAAAAAATATAGTAAGGACAGCAGCTTTATCATGTTAGCCACAGTAGTACCCCTCAAGTTATGTTTATTTCAGTACACACACTTCTTATATTCAGATTTATAGTATTATTTTTTCAGTATTATGACCAAAGAGGTGGTATTTTTTTTAAGATTCCTACTACAGCAATTACTTTTGATTCAGTGGTATACTTGATTAAATAAGTGATCCTTTGTTTCATATTGCAGAATGCAATCTAAAGATAGAAATGTATGGTGTATCACACAATACAGTACAATTTTTCAGTTGACATATTTAGCAGTCATAAAACATATTGACTGAATTTAAAACTGTAAGAAGTCAGATGTTCAGAGGTTATACCAGAAATACATGTTTTTCATGAAAACACATGCAGAAGAACAGAACATCTAAGCAAGTTCCCTTTAGATCGGAGCTATTTGTGCCAAACTGAAATGTAAGCTTTTGCTGTTTGGCTGCTGGTCAAAGTGAAATTAAGTAAAGGAAAAGATTTCCAGACAGAATACTACAAGCTAGAGCAGAGGGAAAAGAATAAACTGAGGGTGAATACTGATATTAAAAAAGAAATTAAGAAAGGAAGAAAGAACTGAAATGTGGTATCAGGTCACAGAAACTTTGCTGCTGGCAGGAAAGTTATGATGAAGAGTGACTGACTAGGAAGGGGGAAAAAAAAAAAAATAAAAAAAAAAAAATCATCGGAGGTAGTCGGAGAAAATGAGAGAACCAGAAATTCAAACTGGGGACTACATATGGAATGGGAAAAGCAATACTGGCTGGGCAAAAAAGAAAATGAAGGAAAGTTACAGTCAGAGTCTGGAAAACATAAGAACAGGAAATATAGCCAGTAAGGAGTGCAAAGAAAAAGCAGACAAGGATGTTAAAGAAAGCAAGACACTATCCAACATTGAAAAAGTGCTTGGCTTGGAGGCAAGGGACACTGGGAGAAGAGCTCTTGAGAAGCAGAAATGGACAGACAAGAGGAAATGCACTGGGATGATGAGTTAAGACAGTGTTGGACTGGAGGAGACAGGGTCTGTGACTGCTCCAGATGGGGTCTCATTCACTGCTCCACATCATTCATTATTCATTCTGCATCCTCTTAGGGGATCCATTCAGAAGCTGACCATCTCATGTCACTACTGGCTAATTGCTTAATTCAAGTGGCAGAGGTTCGTACACTGGAACAGATGGTTGCAACCCAGATAACTGTCAATTTGGTATTATGCAATAAGATCTGTTGTAAATTTGTTTTTTTGTTTATATCCAAGAAATTACACACAAAAATTACAATAGAGGACTATTGTTTTGGTGGCAAAATTAACCACTCACAGTTAGATCACACTAGGATTAAGGCTGCCTGAGTAACTTTAATTGAAACTATTTACATATATTCACTATGAAGCAGCCTTTAATTACTTGATTGCATACATATTTTTCCACTTAGATTGCAAAGTATACTTAGTATTAAAAAGCTGATTAAATATTCCAAGCATAACTCATATTCATTTTATCTGCAGCTGTGATTGCTTAGTAGTCATTTTCAGAACTAAGTCAGGACACAGATAATGAGGAACATTTATCTTCAGCAACCACCTATGATAAATCTGTACAAAGCAATTAATATGCTTGTTTAGAATCCAGAGGATCATTAAACTATTTTAATAATGAGACTGTGCTTTCTCTGCTTTTGATTTTCTTTGTCATTCAGCTTACACATTTATGATGTAGTAAACAGTAATTAAAGTGCACCCCTCAAAAGAAAAAAACAACACAATTCCTAGGGTTTCACCTCATGAAAAGGTGAAGGGTGATCAGGAGCTAAGCTAACTCAATAATAATACCAGCAGCAAGATTTCAAGGTGAAATAAATGTATTGCATTGTTAACACATTTCCAAGTATGCTGAGGGTCTTCCATCATCTTCATCCTAACATCTGAGAGAACTCTCTGATGCCAAATAGGCATTATGTTTGAAAGCCAGAGGTCAGATCAAGTGCTAAACAATGGAGATGACAATATCTATCATAAAAATGGAGAGAAAGAGGAGTAGTTATAAACCTATTAATTATTCACTTTAACACTTGAAAGAAAAATGCTGGAATGAAAGACTTTTTAGTAAGCACTTAGATAGAATAACAATCAACAGGATCATCAAAACCAAATTGCATTTAACTAAATTTCCACCTATAACGTAGCTAACCTTACAGATAAAAATCTTGATTTTAAGGACTTCTAATACTGTCTTATACAATATCCTCAGAAATAAGCTGATGAAACACAACCTAAATACCCACTGAGTCACTCATTTTTGGCTGAGGTAGTTGAAAAATGGTAACTGGCTTATTATAAAATCACAGAAATCACAAACTTAACTACAGGTCACTAAAAGAATGCAATTGCATGAACTGGGTAAAACTGGTAAAAAAGATCTCAATAGACTAACAGAAGATTTTTGGCATTATGTATAAAATGTGATTTCTTAGCCCACATAAATTGCAGAGAGTATCTAATCGTGCTGCTAGCTCTTTTCTTCCTCAGGCCAACTCTAAACTCAGCAACATCCCCTCAGCATACCTTCATCACATTTGCTCTTCTCCATCTCGAATAAGAAATATATCTTCATCTTTTATTCTTAATCTGTTTGCTCTTCACCATCTCAAATCAGTCAAGGAGGAACACACCACTGAGAGAGAGCTTAGTGAGCTGCTCCCAACAAGAAGCTCCTCCAACTGACCCCAACAGGAACTCTTTTCAAACAATTGATCAGCTTCTTATTTCTTCTCCCAAATTGGTTGGTTCCTGGTTAATATATCTCTAGCCTCGCCCGTCCCCACTCCAGTTGTTGAATTCAAATTCAACAACTTGGGCAACTCAAACCGTAATCTGCAGTGTAATAGTGTGTCCTGGTTCGGCCAGAACAGGGTTAATTTTCACCAGGAGTTGCTATTCGATACCATGCTGACGTCATATCCGGTACACCAGGCTCGGGCAGAGCAGTCCCAGCTTTGTCTCACCTCGGTTGCCTCATTCTGTGTCTGTAGTTGTATCCACGCGGTCTGTACCTTTATACCTCTTGTTTTGTACATTGTTACCCCCGTTGCTGTTACTGTTGTTGTGATTGTTGCTTTTGCAATTCTTCTCTCAACCCGCAGGGTTTGTATTTTGCTACCTCTCCTGTTCCTGTCCAGGGGGTGGGGGTGCCACGGCCACGTGGTGCCCAGTCCCGGCAGGGTTTAAACCGCCACATAGTGTTTTGTAATGATTGACCATCACAGCTACATATACACTAGGAAACTAAGCTAAAGCAACAGCAGCATCCCTCATCTAGTGTTTTTTTATTAAATTTTTCTACTGCTCAGCTTCAAACCAATAATGTTATTTCATTATCTTTTATCTGCTTGTACACATACACATGCATATATAAATCTTTTAAGGTAATCCAAGCTTCTTGTTTGAATCATTCTTGTTTTTTATAATTCAGTCTAAAATTTATATATAAACAGAATGATACTAGATAATATTTAATAGATATATAACAATGAAAGTTAACTGTGCAGAGGTTTCCCATATTTTTGTAATAAGCACCAAAGTCTGTCAGGAAAATGACCATGTGGATAGTGATACATCCAACAAAAAACTTCATATCAGTACTTTTTTTTAAAATGAATTTTCTTTTTTCATGTAAAGTGTCAAAAAGACAAAAAAACCCCCAAAACTTGCCACTCACCACAGTGAATTAGAAGATCATCGTGAAAGTCATATAACTCATCCCGAATCTCCTCTGGACAGGGACAATCCTCTCCCAGTTGAAAATTCAACAACATGTTAATCTTTAAGGTAATTAAAACATAGTTAAAGCACTGAGATAGTCTACCGCGTATTCTAATGTATAGCCATACTTTACCTGTTTATAATCAAATTAATATAAAACACAGATTTCTAATACAGCTCAAAGGAAATACTAAAGCAATGGTACTTTGCAAGCATCAGTTATGATTGACATCAAAATACAGCTACAGTTACTGATAGAGCTATTTCCTGGAAGTAGAAAAGACTGTTTCCAACATAAAGATGTCAGCACAACACTAACTTCATACTAACTTCGAGCAACAAAAATGATCAAATGACCGTTATCTTGCAGAACAGGTTGAATCTCAGCTCCTTAGCATTAAGCAGTAATGTTCATTTTTTCTATACTCTTGAGAAATTCTATGTCAACTTGGTTTTACAGCTTCAATTCTGGAGTATAGGTATAAGCACTCTGACATCCAATATTTTGTGGCATCTTAATACATTTTATTTCTAATTCAGTTTTGATTCCCTACCTGTTCCAATGGTAGTTTAGAAGTCAGAACTCTATTTTATGATCACAAAGAATTTTTTTTTATCTTTAGATTCATCCATTTGTTTAATATTACCTGTTCTTGAGGAGGAGACCGAAATTCTTTAGTCTTCTTGGCAGTCAAAGCAGCAGACATGTTCAAGGCTTGCATGAGTTCATTGTACCTGTATTTCTGATTGTATTGTAACTTCGACACATAACGGTCTGCAAATGATACAATTGCTTCCACTCTGTGTTGCAGCTCACAGTCGCAGAAATAATTGAGTAAATGACACATCTGTGATAGAAAAAACAGGCTTAAGTCCAACAGTTGAACAAATTCTAATTGGGGAAGAACTGGAGTGGGTACTATATGCTGCAACAGAAATGAGAAACTTTCTTCCCATGTTTTTCTTTTAACACTCTAAAGGTGACAAATTTATACAGTTTAATTATCTGACCAATAATACTATAACACACTCATAGTCTTTCACTCCATGCACTCAAAACACATAGAAAACAGAACTATAAAATAGTTTGGGTTGGAAGTATCCTTTAGAGATCATCTGGTCCAACCTTCCCTCTTTTAAAATACACCTATAAAATAAAGAAGTATTTGCATATCTATTTTGAGTGTAGATATGTGTAGAAAGAATTGCATCATCATCAAATCTGGTTATTAATGTAAGAAAAAGTGGAATAAAGGTCTTCATGACTTCAAATCTTACAAACTACAGAAGGGACAAAAATCACTACCTTCCTTTCATCACTAGTAGAATATATATAACACATTTATATTAAATGGTCACCTGAAGCTTAACAGACTCTGGTAATCTTGTCTGCAATAAGCCTTTTGAAGGGGCTTTTGTTTCTTTTATTGCTTTCTCCCCAGCTTCTACAGCTTTTTCTTCAACTTGTGTAACAGCTTCTTTCTCTGTCCTCTCTTCTGTTTCTTCCTTGTGCCCTCCAAACACATTGGGATCAACGAGGAGTAACACCTGCTTCACATCATTATCATCAAAAACCCCCATGATAAGCAATGTTGCTATCAGTTTGAGAACAGGAACGAACTGGAATGCAACCTGTCCTCCAACAGGGTCTCGTATATGAGTACCACTACGCTGTACTGCCTCTGTTAGCATACTTATGGCCTTGGATTTAAGAGTATCCAGGGGTATCTCTGGGCTGGATATCTGACGTTCTTCACTGGTCATGATAAAGCACGGAGTAGAAAAATTAAAGCTTGGTTTCAGACAAGTGCTAAGCCCTACTCCAGGTAAACCATGCTTCTTTGTTTCATCAGGATATAATTTAATAGTTCGAGTTTCATCTGTAACTGGAATGATAAATTCATTGTTCATCATGAGCTTGGCTTGCTTGGCATGATCCAAATGAATACTAATGAGTAAGTCATAGAATCCAGAACGTAGGAGTCCAGGCAAGTATTGATTATCTATTGTATAAAATAGCTGAGATACATCCACATGACTACAAAGTGCATATGCAACTCTAGTGTTACCTAGAGCACTAACTGAGCTATAGAGTTTTAAAGTATGGTAGTGAAACTTCATCAAATCTTCTTGTTCACATAGTTCCAAAATATCAACACATCTGTTTTGAAATAAAGAAAGAGAACACCAATCAATTTAATTAATAATAATTTTGTGAAAGAAAAGTTCTATCATCTCTGCACATTTTGGTCAGTTCCACTTTAAACCATTAATATTAAGGCTGATACTGACTAATCTTAACACGTGCATCATTAAACCACAGTAAATAGTGGTACTAATTTCATGAGAATATTTACAATTAGTACTCCATAGGAAAAAAAAAAATGGAAAAATGCAAGATAGAGAAGCTTCTTTGGAATGGTAAACTATGGTAAATCAGAGCTTGTTTTTGAAAGAAACATATTTTGAATACTGAAACTCTGCAGGAATACTGTCACCAAACAGTGTCTTCATAGTTTATTGAGGATTACTGTTTCATTTTTTCCACAAAACAGTATTTTTTCACTCTTTCCCTGAATTCAGGTTTATTAAGGATAAATAGAATTGAATTATTAAAAGAAGCTCTACTATGTTTCTGCTTATAGTTCGGTTTGTTATTGGTTACAATATTTGATATTTGAATAAAACTTTCTCACTCTGAAAATAAAACCTCATGAAAATCTAAGAAAGTCAGAATCCTGTCAATAAGAACATAAAAACTTAGTTTGTATAAATTCAGAGCAGATGAAACAGAAACATGCTTTTATTACAGAAAAAAAATCAGCAAAATAATACTTGCATGTTCTTATATTTGTTTATTGTCAAGCTGAGAAAATCACCACATTTAAAGACAAAGATCTTTAAGAGGTATTATTTTATAATGTGAAGAAAATGAAATAGTCATGTTTCCTCTTATGTATGCAAAAGTCATCCCATGGAATAAAAATTTTTCAGCCTCTTGTATCTACTTACATTTCCTGAATGTGATATTATAGCAAATAAGACCAGAAATTATAAACAAGTCTACCATAAATATTCTCCAAGACAGGCTTAACCAATATCCAGATATGAGCTTTCACTACATTTTGTCCACATCAGGTCACTGCAGTTCTGTCCAAACGTACCTGTTCTCTTCTGGGATATGAAGTGCCATCATCTGCAGAGGTTCCAAACACTGCACAACCCAGCCATGACGTTCACTGACACGCTCAGTTTCTACTTTCAGGAAGCTGTTTGGCATCCTGCTCCATAAAACAGGAGTAATTGTTTGCACATCAAGGCGAGGGGGACACTGAGGAACAGGATTTCTTTCTTCACTTTTAAAAATTGCTGCTGATAAAGGCATGGTATTCTGAAACAAGTAAGTGTATTAAAATTATTTAAAATCTAATTCTAAATAAACCTGTAATACCAAAAGGAAGTATAAATTATTGATAGCAAAGAACTCATATAAATATGTAAGTTATTGTAATAAACAAAATGCATTTAAAAAATGCCAATGTTAAGGGTGTTCTCCCCAAATAACTAGTTTATTTTGACAAATGCAGTTTAGATTTATTAAACAATTCACTTCTTATAATAATTATATTTACAGAAGTAAATGTAGAAATAAAATAAAAAGTCACATCATTGATTGAATCTTCCTAAACAAATTCAGCTGAGCAGGAATTTCCATGGAAATAAAACAGATTTGGAAGAGCACCTTCATAGAAAATATTTTTTACCTTTAATTTACCAAGTTCAAACTGAACCAAGCTAGTGCTCGTAGGTTGTATAAAAGTTGCTGGAAAAAGCTTTGTGTTTGGCTCAACCTAGAAGAGAAATGAGAATTAAAAANATTAAAAAAATTTTGAAAACAACAAGAATCTCCTTCCAGATCATGATACTATATAGAACAAATACTACATAGCTTACACTTCATTACCAGAAAACTGCAGATGCTGTATTAAAGTGTTGATTAGTGTTCATCTGTAGTTTACCTCTAATATAGTCAAGCATTTGCTGAGTTATCTTTAAAAACCCATCTATCTTTTTTGTCTTCATCTGCTGCTTTATGTGTTCCTTACTCCTATAGCAAGAACTTTGGTAACATCACATACTGATTCTTCTCAAACACATCCAAATCCAACACCTCATTCTAGAGCAGCTTGTTNCTGTTGACCTGTAGGACATTTAGAATGAAAAGACCATATAAATATTGTCTCTCTACTGAACTGAAAAGTGGAAACAGTTACAAGGTTAGAATAATTATCCTCCTGAAATCTGGGTGAGAGATTAGGTTTACTAATGTATTTTAAAGATTTTATTTTATGGTAAAAATATTCAAGAAATGAAAATTAAAACTACATAAGACTATTTTCACTACTTTCAAAAATAGAGAAAAGATTTAAATTATTTGAACTACGCAGGATTTAACAAATATTTCAC
>VYZX01009039.1:927-19177 GCA_013401335.1 Brachypteracias leptosomus | reverse complement strand
CCACTTTTCCATTTCTGGTATGTTTCCCTCTTGGTTCTGAGCAGACCCAGAAGCTCACGGTCGAGCCAAAGGCATCTCTTGCTCTGCTTACTTCCCTTGCCATTAGAGGGGATGAACTGGTTTTGCGTGTCTAGAAGTGTTCTTGAAAAACTCCCAACACTCACTAGCTCCCTTATCTTCCAAGGAAGCTTCCCACAGGATCCCTGCCTGAGCGAGTTGAAGTCAACTGGTAATATGAAGGAAAAGATAACTTGGGCACCAAAATTCTTCACTTTCTCTCCCAGGGCCTCATAGTCTTTCTTGATTCTGACCAAGCTTGGGCTTAATGTGTTGTTTGTGCCTACATGGAAGAGAAGTAATGGGTAGTAGTCTGTGCTTTGACAAGTTGTGGCACCATCTTGGCAACATCATGTATCTTTGTTCCAGGAAGGCAGCATACCTCACGTGACACCTTGTCAGATCAGCTGATGGGTGCTTCTGTGCCTCTTAGCAGGGAGTCCCCCACGACAAATACACGTTGTTTCTTTCTGCGATATTCACCCTGTGCTGTTGGTTCAGTTGCACCTGGTGGGACTTGCTCGTGGGTGTCTACTGTTGTTAAAATTTCAAATCTGTTTTCAGTTGAGATACTAGAGGATGGAGCCTGTGGTGGAGCTCTGTGTCTGTGAGATACCAGTGTCCAAGGTGCTTCATCCTCAGTGGTGTCTGTTGCTGGAGCTTGGTTCTGAAGTCACCTATCGATCTCTGCCTCTGCTCCTCTGATGTTGTATGGCAACAAATATTTGAAAAAACAGCCTACAATCTAAAGTAAATTTTTATTTTAAAATGAGGACCTGCCATGGTAATGTTTAATAGTTCAGTAAAATCATGTATTATGGTCTGTTTAATATTTATTTTAATATGATATTAGCTACTTCTCTGCTGTACTGTTTGACTCTTTTGTTTGGTTGTTTTCAAGTCACCTTGACTCTTTCTGTCCAAAAGCAAAAGTTGAAAATTTTGCAAAAAGAACAGTGGACATAAGTGTCAGCAGATGCTGCTTTCGGAAAAGTGACATGTGAAAATGTAGCTTCTATTAGAAACTCAAAAGTGAGAAAGCACATTGAAAGTTCCTCTCTTTTTCATCAATGGACTGATAACATCTCATGTGCAAATATATTCAGCATTTCTCTGTCATGCTATAGAGCTGGATGCTGATCAAATGGTTTTATTTTATTGAGAGGCCAAGATATTTTTTTTAAAACCTCATTAACCTATAGTGTAAGACTCAGATATCAGAACTGACTTAGAGAAAAACAATCAGTCATGGTAATAGAATGAAAACCAACCTAAGCTTTTTCTGTCGTGAATGAGTGGTGTGTGTTGCACACTGTGAATGATCAAATGAGTAAATATATTTTAAGGATTCATAGAGAAAGCCTGAAGTGTACTGCAGTTCATTAAATGTTCTGAAGAGCATTGCTTTCTTTGAGGATTAGTAAGATTTGCTACATAGATAGAATTCTATTCAGCAGTAATAATATGATGCAGATAGCAAATATAGTGACTATTATTGCCACAAATTGAACTCCTCTAAGTTCAGATTCACAGAAAATTTCAGGGTTGGGAGGATGTTTTAGTGTGACATTAAGATATCTTGATTTCTTTCAGTCCTCTTGTATTTTAATTATCTCTTTGAGACTTATCTTACATTTTCATGGTGCCCAAAGATAAGCAGAATTACAATGGCTTTCAAAGAAGGGTATTAGCCTCATAAAATCAGGTCACTATTTTTTATTCAAAATAAAATCTCAGAATAATTGAGAAGGCTTTCTCAGTATTTACTTTTGTAGAAGTCACTGTGTTATATGAGAGATTACAATAAGCATACCGAATCATTTTGTCCTTCTCACTATATTTCTTCCTGAGAAATCATGGCACTTCTGTTATCTACCATGAGTTTTATTACCTATGGAAACTATCCGGATTTGCTTTAAATGTGCTGAAAGTCCAGCTGTTGGAAGCTATCAGGTGGAAGGTGCAGTGAGCCACTATACACCCCTCATTACAGATCAGGCTGCAGTGATGATTGCTGGGCCTTTCGCTGGAGAGAAGTTTGTTACTAATCCATACCTTTGCAACTCTTCTCTAGGATGACTTAGTACCATAGAAATTTCAGACTTCTTAAAACAATTCTATGAAACTTGATACTGTAATAACTGCAGTGCAATGAGTTTCTTCAGTCAGAATAATTTATTAAAAAATATTAATAAAAACCCTGATAAAGTGTATTTCCTACAGTTGTAAACTTGAAATGAAGTGAGGTATAATGATCCTGTCATACACAAAGAAACCTCAACAATATGTGCTACTCACCCAATACTAGCTGATTGTTCAAAAAAACCTACATTGCCTCAAGATACAGAAGGTAGATTAATATAAAATGCACAAGCAATTTATATAATCAGCTCCATAGGTTTCTACAGTCAATAACAGGTTGTCATGAAACTGATCTGAAGAATAAATGAAAGAAAATCAGTTTCAAAATCAGTGTCGATCATAACTCTATCAGATAGAGCTCATTAATTTTATGCAAGTTAAAGTTAAGATAGTTCTTAATAATTTTATGCATGTTTATGTCACAGTTTAATATAGATTGATCCTCAGTGAGACATTATTATTATGGACTGATATTATTCATATCTGGACTGATATTTTTCAACACTACTCAAAAATGAATGTTCTGACATTAAGTTCTTTAGCATCTATTGAAAAAAGACATTCAGAAACAAACTAAAACTTGACTACAGTGAAGCTGATTGTCATGTGTTCGAAATGCAGTTCACCGTGAGTTGTATGCTGTCTGACAGTATCTCTACTACTCATCATGCATAATTGATAGCAATTTTTTTAATGGCTTAGCTCTATTTAGGTGCTTACATTTAAGCAGATGGCAGTTCTCTTTGGGACTCCTAGATCCTAAGCTCTCTAAATAATTTGACATGCAACATTTTAGATTTATAAGAAATCTGATTACATTGTCTATTGCCTAAATAAAACTTAATTCTTTTGAAAATCTTGTTCCAGTCATATGTGCTCATTTTGAAAGTCTTCCTATATTCCAATATATTGGTCCTTTGAATGTGTTCTAGTTGCTTTTATGTCTTCTAATCCACAGAAGAATGAGGTTCATTGTTATTTTTTCTCCTAATCCTTATTTTAAATGAAGCTTGGCTTTTTTCACAGAGGTCTTCTACTGAATTTCTTCACTAGTGTTAGTGTGAGGCTGGGTGAGTGATAACAAGACATAAGAAGAAGGGACACCAATTCTGACCCCTTAAAATGAAAAAAAAAAAAAAGGAAAAGAGCCTCCATCTTTCTCCAAAAAATTGAAGTATTTAAAAATATCTAGGTTAAACAGGGAAAATAAACAGCAATTCTGTAGAAATAATATTAAATATCAACCTAAATTATTAGTGGAAGCCATTCAAGAAAGGTACTGAGAATTATGGCACAAGCATCGAATTTCTGAACATAAACATGGGCTGATGTAAACCATTTCCTATGTGTCCCCAGAGCTTTCAGCTTTGAAAGGTAAAGCGAGATGTGGAAATGAAGAGGCGTTACATTCCATTCTTTTGGGTTACAAATTATAATGATATAATTTCAGAAGTAATTGAGTTTTCCATCACACTAATTAAAACCTGAAATATAGATTAAATGAAAGAAATCCGATTCTTTAGGGACCTGCAAGTTTATTATGTGTAACATTTATAATCCTGTTCATGTAAGTACAGTCAATTAAAGTTTTTGAGCAATGTGATTTTGTTCTTGTGCTGTGTCTCTGCAGGACTTTATAATTTGGGAAATATTGGAGCTGGCTCCAGTTAAGATACATTTAACATTGGATTCTTTACAGTTTAGACATCAATTTATTTGCTAATCCTACAATGTTTGGTGGGAGCTTATTCGTACTTTTGTAGAATAAATGCAAGTCAATTTTAAAGCACAGTAATTACTGAAGATGTGAAATAAGGGACAAGTTTATAAACTGGAACCTGATGTGGATGAATAGTTCACAGAGATTAACTTGATGAGTCTCCCACCCTAACTCTCCCTCTACAGTTAGAACCAGTTAAAGAAAGGAGGAAAGTGACCTTCCTAAATACAGTTTAGAAGGGTAAGTTCAACACCCTGTCTGAATCACCCTGGTGAAGTCAGTCTCTCCCTGTAGCCAACAGAAGGATCCTATAAAAATTGGCATAACTAAGCTGAAGTTATTAGTCATTTTGAACAGTTACTTCTCCCAACTTCACTTATCATTCTTATCATACTTGGCCATTTTTAAGTATGTGTATGATCATGCTAGTAATTGAGAGCTCATACTGCTATAGGAAGCTTTTTTTTTTTCTTTTTTGCGATAGTAACATATACATATAAATCAGAGTGATAGAATGCTCAAAATATATATATTTTAAGAAAAGCAGTATTTGGATATACAATTGTATAAGAATATATATAACATAAGAATCCAGACATCATATCCAGTAGATATGTTTGCAAGTGCATTGATTGCTTAAATATTTTCCCGTAATAATGCCCCTGAAATTTTAAATATGTATAAAATGCATTTAAAAAATAAAACAAAAAAGTAATAGGAAATATTTCTGGTTTACTCTCTGTACATTTCTTCAATCCCTATGAAAAGGATTTTCTGAACCATTTTGATTGTTATCCATGGGTGCCTTCTGCAAAGAACTGATAAGTGACAGAGACTGCCTAATAGCCTGTTAACGAGCTCTTTCCCCAGTGGAACTTTAAATCTGATTCAGGAGGGTCACTGCCAGTCAAGTATTGAATTATTAAGTATGGTAATTAATCCAGCCAAAGGCACCTATTTGTAACATTTTAAACTTGAAGATTACCACACAGACTTGAATAAATTGTACTTTGTTCCTAGTTTGCTGTGGAAGATTAACAAATTTATGATCACTTCCCTACAGGTAGTAAGATACTTAATTTAGAGTATGATAACTGAGTTGATATTTTGGTATTTTCAGTAACCCCCAGAAATATTTCTGGTTTTCATTTATTAATCAAAGTAAGAATAGAAGAGTAAATTTGAGCTTTTTTCACTCTTTCCTGTTTGTAAAGGGACTTCAGGAACAGAACCTAAACAGTTGTCATTACCTTAAAAAGTCCAAACTGATATTTAGCATGTGTAGGTATTTGTATGTTTGTTTGTGCACGTTTTTCAGATTTACCAGCATCCTGTGTCACATGGGAGAAGCAGGTAATGACATGCCAGATGTTTAGTAACATTAGATTTTGGTCTAGTTTGTAATTCTCCAAGTGGCTGAAAACAAGATTTCGGTTTCCTCACCCCCTGTCATTGTTCTCCAGGATCTGTAAATCCTGTAAGATTGATGCAAACATTGAGTGCTTGGGCTGTTAAATTTATTGAATTGAGGACATTTGGACATTTATTAATTTTTAGTTTTGGAAGATGTGCTTCCAGTCTAGGAAGAAGTTCTTGAGTATACTGTTGAAGGAAAATCCGTACAGTTATGTTTCTTTTTTTGTGAACCCAATCTATTTGGTACATGTTATAGCATTTTATTAATTAATTTAGGAAATGCTAGAGGAAGAACATTAGGGATTTGGAAGAACATACTCCATTAACTGTTGTATAGGCCATTAATTTCCTTGGGGGTCTTATGAAGATTAATTAGTTAATATGCTTTGAAGATCCAAAGTTGCTATTTAAATGCTGAGTTATAGTTATTACTACTTTTTAAGTGTTAAGGTTATGTAAAATTTTGCTAACAAATGTATGCTTTCACCTGTATTTTTTTTTTCACTCAGTCTTCCAAGGACAGAAAAATAAAACACCCAGACTGTATTTCAGATAATCATTCCTTAATATTGTGAATAAAAAAAAATTAATTTAGAAAAGAGTGTGTGTGAGAAATATAATAAATACCTATAAACAGTTATTGTAATGATCCATTATTACCCATTAAATATTAATGTAAGATCCTCCTGAGACTTTTCTTCTCCAGGCTGAATAGTCCCAGCTCTCTCATCCTTCCCTCACCAGAGAGATGTTGTATTCCCTCCATCATCTTAATGGACTTTTGTTGTGTTCTCTCCACTAAGTCCACATCTCTCTTGTGCTGGGGAGCTCAGAACTGGACACTGTGCTCCTGCAGGTGTGGCCTCACCAGTGCTGAGTAGAGCAGAAGGATCACCTCCCTTGACCTTCTGGCAATACTTTTGCAAATGCAGCCCAGGATACTGTTAGTGTCTTTTGTTGCAAAGGCATTTGCTGCCTCATTTTCAACTTCATGTCCACCAGGACTCCTTGGGCCTTTTCAGCTGGCCTTGTCAGCACACAGCCTATATTGGTGCCTGAGGTTGTTCCTCTCCAGGTGCAGGGCTTCAGGTATCCCCTTATTGAACTCTATGAGGTCTCTGTCAGCCCATTTCTCCAGCCTGTCGAGGTCGCTCTGAACAGCAGCACAACCAGAGTCAGAGGCACATTAGTGTACAGGCACTTTAGGGAGGCATACCAGCAATTTAACTTCCTAGAAAGGGTTTTGTATTTTCTCCATAATTGTGCCTTGTAGGTACTTTCTTGCTTACATGGAAGCGCTCAAGTTGACCCTGCTTTAGCCCCACCTTGTTGATTTTGTGATTCATTCCTGTCATAGAATCGTTTAGGTTGGAAAAGACCCTAAAGATCATTGAGTTCAACTGTAAACCTAGCACTGCCAAGTCCACCACTAAACCATCTACACATTTTTTAAATACCCTCAGGGATGGTGACAACTTGGACAGCCTGTTCCTGTGTTTGACAACCCTTTCAGTAAAGAAATTTTTCCAAATATCTAACTTGAATCTTTCTTGGCACAATCTGAGGCCATTTCCTCTTGGTCTGTAACTTGCAACTTGAGAAAAGAGACCAACATCCACATGTGTCACATCACCCCATGTCCTTTTTTCATTGATCTTGTACATCACTGCCTCATAGGGCTATTGGTTACTCTCTCCTTCCTTCATCATTCTTAGTTTAAAACCCTATTTTTGAGGTCAGTTGTCCTGTTTACCAATGTAAAACCAGTTTTGTCCCACTTAGAGAGGTGGATCCCATCCCTCCTAAGCAGACAATGATATGAAAATAGGGTTCCATGGTCACAGAACCCAAAATGCTGTCACCACCACCTTTCCACAGCCAGTTATTGACTTATCCTATTATTGCCTTTCTCCTTACTCCCTTTCTCCTCACTGACAGGATTGAAAAGAACACTGCCTTGTCCCCCATGCCCTTGACTAATGCCCTCACAGCTTTGTAGTCACTTTTCATCATATCCAGATTTCCCCTGACAGTATCATTTGTGCCCACATGGGAGAAAAGTCTAAAGGTTGAATGAGCTTCAGAGCTCAGTCTGTGTCAAAGCCTCTATCATTGCAAGGAGAGCTACTCCAACTTCTCCTGGGGAATCTGCTCTGTAATGTGTCAACACCATATCTGAAACTGTTACTGTGGTACCTATTTATCCGAGGCCCTCTTCTGCACATCCTTCTGTGAAAACTTCTGTGAAAGCTGCTCCACCTCTGTTGGCTGCTTCTGTTAGCTGCATTGCAGGAGCTGTGCTACAGGCCTCAAACTACTTAAAGTATAAAGAAACTTAATTGAGAAATCTCCATGCATTGAGCAAAATACCAAAATTGGAAAAAAAACATTCAGAAAACATTTTTTCTGGAAGAAGAAATTCAGCCCTACCTTTGGCTTTACAGTACTGTGTGACTATTTATGCTTTCTGCTCAATATTCTTACTGGGTATATAAGGAGTTTGCCATGAAAAATAAAGCATGTTCTATTATGGCGCATTTTAATTTTCTTTTCATTTTCTGTTCTGTTTCTTCTCTTTCCTTTTTCTATTTGCCCCCAAAAGGGCTGTCTAATATTACAATATGTTTACTTGCATTAAGCAGAGAATGTCAACATATCTCCTACAAAAATAAACTTATCTAAATTATTAACTTAATATAAAATTATATTATAAAAGAAAATTGCACTAGCATTTAATTACTATCATTGTTTTATTAATTTAATTTTTGCCTTTAATTGTAAAAATACACTTTGCTTGCCAGCAAACATGCTTCTGCATCAGTTTAACACTTGCTTCTCTTTGTGTGGTGGGTTGAGCTTCACTGGTTGCCAGATGCTCACTTAGCTGCTCTTTCAGTCCCTTTCCTCAAGAAGATGAGGGGAAAAAATTGGGATGAAAAAGCAGTGGGTTGAAGTAAGGGCAGGGAGATTACTATCACAGGCAAACAAGACTAGACAAACCAGACTAGACTTGGGGAAAGTTAATTTATTGCCAATTAAAAAATAAAATGTAACAAACAAACAAAACCCACACACACAAAAAGCACAAAACCAAACCCAACAATGTCTTTCTCCCTACTCCTTTCAGGCTCAACTTCACTCCTTCGCTCCCCACTCCTCTACCTACTCCCCTCAATAAGTGGTGCAGGGAGATGGGGAATAGGGGTTGTGGTCAGCCTACACAAACAGTCTTTGCTCCAGTGTGGGTCCTTCCACAGGCTGCAGTGTGGAGATTTGCTTTGAGCATGATCTCGTCACAGGTTGCAGGGACATTCCTGCTCCAGCATCTGCAGCATTGCCTTCTCCTTCTTCACTCACATTGGTGTTGTAGGGCTGTTTCTCACACTTTTTCTTCTCACTCCTCTACCTGTTCATCATTTTGTCCTTTCATTTCACAAAGGTGCCACCAGCACTGCTGATGAACTCAGCTGTGATATCAATGTAGAATCATCTGGAAACATCCAGAATCAGGTGAAACCAGCTGTGTCCAGCACGGGACAGTTCCTGGTCTCCTCTCACAGAGGCTGAGCTCTCACCCCACTGCCAACACCTTGTCAAATACACACAGTACATCTTTGCATTTCTTTCCATTATTAAAACACATATAACTATTAAATACAGAGGACTACCAATCAAAGAATTTGAACTGGCTGGTTCTCCAAAGTCTTCTGAATTTTGAGATTATTCTTATTCTTGTTAACTTTCCAAACAAAAGTGGTTGTTACACTTCATTTTCAATATTTTAAGAAAACAGGTCAAAATATAAATGTGTTTTTCAGAATGCATCACTTTACCCATATATTTTCTTTCCTGTTTTGCAGTTCCAAAACATTTTCTAGACTTTGAGGTTTTTTGAGTTGGGCAACTAAAAAAAAATATTTCTGAGAATAAACCATCTCTAACTCAGATTTATTTATTTCCTCCTTGATTATTCTGAAATAATTGAACAGTTAGCTACTATGTCTTGAAATAACTGAAGATAGAGATGATAAAAATAAAAGTATTTTTATATACCCTAAACTGATTTTCCCAAACAGATTTTGACAACTTTCCAGCAGATGTTTTCATTTGGATTACAGTCAATGTTTTATTTTAATTACCTTTATTTACATGACATTTTCAGATATTCTCCAGCTTTGACCTGGGGTCCATTTTAAGTATGTTGAACATTTAAGAAAAATAGATTAAAAATTATTTCCTATTTACGCAAAAGCCTGAGCAACATTGCCAGACAGTCTTGAAAAACAATCTAGTAAGATAAAATACTTGTTTTGATAAATTACAGATAGTTTAAAAGCTAATTCTGAGCATATGCAGAGACTAGGTAGCATAATTTAAATGCATTATAAGTAACTTTAGATGAAAATTAAAATACTGTGCTTTATGGAATTTGCAGATAAAGTCACAGATCTTGTTTTAAGGGGGAGATAAATGACTCCTTTGGTTCAAATGCCAGCTCCAAAAGAAATCAGAAGGCTACAGTGTGTGTGCTTCACACAGATCCTGCACTCCCTGAGTCAAAAATCGCTGATGTGCCACAACACCAAATTTCTGCTGCATGTGAAAAGGGATTTCTGAGATAATAGCAAATTTGGAGAAGTGACAAATTATCTCCAGAACCCACTCCCAGTATAACTTGTCTGTCTGGCCAGTCCGAAAACTAGACAGGAGACAGTATTTAACAAACAATGATCGGCAGCTGAATGCTGACACAGATCCCCTGACAGCAGCTGTGCAAACACGGCAAACTGAAGAGCTTCTGTGCCAGCAGCTGCACACCCCTGGATGGCAGCACTGGAAGTACAGGACATGTTCTTTATGGTCCCCTTACAGGAAAAGGATAAAGAGAAAATTGCTTTCCTTTGGGAAGGTGAACAATACACCTTCAGCAGACACCCACATTCTCCTGTGATTGCTCATGTTGCACTTGCTGAACTTTTAGAAACAGCCTCTCTCCCTCAGGATGTGAAACTATATTAACGTATAGATGATATTCTAATTGGAGGAACTTCCCCTGAAATGGTAGGAGAAGCAGTAGCAGCAATGCAACAAGCTTTACACAAGGCAGAAATTGAGATCCCACCCAAAAAATGTCAAGGACCAAATAAATTATTTAAATTTGTAGGTATCTGGTGGATTGCAGGTAGTGCAGCAATTCCATCAGACACACTAAGTAAAATAGACCTATTGTAGATGCCCCAATCTAGTTCATGGCTACTTCAGAGTATTGGAGAAAACATGTACCTGGATTTTCTCACTGCTTGTCCACTCTTTTATGAAAGGGAAAATTGTGGAAATGGGACCTGGAACACAAAGAAGCAATCAAAACCTTAATACAGAAAATAAAAACATATCAGTGATTAGGACCAGTACACCCCCACAATCCTATTACAGCAGAATGGGGGTTTGGTACTTACTGTAATTTATTAGGTATTTATTGCAGTTTACTCAAAACTGTCCTTGAGGAACCAAAGAAACTTTCAATGTTGTTCCACCTCATTTAAAGAGACAGAACAGTTATTCTGAAAGGGGAAAAGGACTTTTCAGCCTGAGCAGTTAAGCAAGTTGAAAGAATACACCAAGGATAACCTGTCCAGACCAGGGGGCTATTTAATTTGCTAGGAACAGTCCTAAAAGGAACTGCTCTTCCAAAAGGAATTGCACAAAAGGCCACTATCAGGAAATGGTGCCTGCCTGGCAGGAGTAGCAGACGAAATGCAATTGACTGAAGGACCTATGAAAATTTCCAAATTACAAATGCCTGTAAACACCAACCTACTAGCACTAAAACAATCATTTAAACCTTCACCAATTCTAGATGCACCCCCCTTCACTGAGAAAACACTGACAAGGGCATTTGGTTTACTAATGCCTCAGTAGAAAGAATACATGGTCAACGGCAATATGAGAAATTAATTATATTTAGAAATTAACACCAGTAAACACGTAATAAAAGAGGGTGAAATTAGTACACAAGTAGGACAGTTAAGGGCAGTTGTTCTAGCAGCACAAAATGCAGCAAAAGCAGATTCTGTGCCGACTCCTTTGCCTTAAAGGCAGATGCCACCCAATGGCTGTGTGTGGTGGGTTTATCCTGTCTGGGTGCCAGGTGCCCACCCAGCCCTTCTATCACTCCCTCCCACCCCCATCTCCATCAGCAGGGCAAGTGGGGAGAGTATAAGATGGGAAGAACCCATGGATTACAGTAAAAGCAGTTTTAATGAACAGCAGGAAAAAAAAGCAAGGCCGCGCACGTGAAGCAAAGCAGAGATGTTATTCTCTACTTCCCATCTGCAGGCGGTGTCAGGCCTGTCCCGTGAAGCAGGGCTACAGAACGTGTAGTGGTTGCTCAGAGGAGAAGCATCTTCCCAGCGAATGCCTCCTGTCCTCCTCCTGTCCTCTCCCCTTATAGTTGAGCTGACGTCATATGGTATGGAACATCCTATTGGTCAGTTTCGGTCAGCTGTCTGGGTTGTATCCCCTCCCAGATCTTGCCCTTCACCCCCATCCCACTTGGGGAAATGTTGGAAAGGGCCTTAGTGCTGTGTGAGCACTGCTAGTGACAACACGGGTGTGTTATCAACACCCTTCTAGCTCCCAGTACTGCACCATGAGGGCTGCTATGGGGAAAATCAGCTCAGCCAGACCCACTACACTGTGTCAGTGGGAAGCCCTAAATCGGGAAATGAATAGATCCTCGGCCTGCAGAACTAAAGATTATCAAATATTACTGAATGTAGCCAGAGAAATATCATTTAAGATGGGATGCTAAAGACAATGTGCCAGCCAGAAACTGAAACAAAGTAGATGAATTCACCAAAATTTGCAAAATAAAATCAGAAGATAGATCAGGTTCTGAATGATACTGACTAGGGGAACTGTTACATCAAAAATTAGGACACAGAAGCTGAAAGCATAAAGTTAACGTTGGCCTCTAAAAAGGAAAATCTGTGAGACCGTCCATAGCCTGTTTTTGTCATAAGCTTGCCCCCCAAACCAATTAGAATGGTTACAGTGCACCCTCAACTAGGGTATAAATAAAGTCCTGCCAAAGACCAGTTGAGATGGCTCTTCCCAGAGCAAGAGGCCTGGCAATCAGACCCTCTCATTGGATATGCGGTATGCCACCCAAGGATACTTTCACAGGTTGAGTGTCTGTGGATGGAGTGAGCCTCAGCCCCCTTTCGAGTGAGTGATACTTCTGGGCACTCACGTGTGGGAGGTTTTCCCATTATAAGTCTACACACATTTTGATTCTTTCTAGAAAGAATATTCTTTAAAGTTTAGGAATTAGTTATATAGCGGTTATATTCCCATTGGATATTGTAAATTTATTTTGTCAGGAAGAGTGCTGGGCAATTTTGGTTGCAATAAATCCACAGTTTTTGATAGCTGCTGCTGTTTGCTTTGTGGGTGCCTCTGTGATAATATTTCACACTCTCTGTTTCCCTCAATAAAATGGGACAATATAAAGAGCTAACAACCTGTTAAAGAAAAGCCTAAAGCCATGAAGCCCAGTGTGACACTCAACTTTCCAAAATATTTGTCAACCGAATCAGTACAGGCCCACAGGAAGGCCTATAAACTGAGCACTCTTAACAAAATTTGAGCTTAGCACTCCACCTTCTGGCAAAGGGAACATCCAACAACATTACAGGCAGAACAACCTCAGTCAAATCTACCCTCCATTAGCACTATGCCAATGTCTGCAACTAAACCCCATGTCACGCCTGCCTGGGAGGCTACTGATAGCAATAGTGCAAAGCATAGAATCAGTGCACGGCAGATTTTTCCTTCTTTCTAAATAGGATAACCTGTCTGGAAAACCCCACTGAGACCACTCTTACCTTTTTGTCTTACAGGACCTCCTCCAAAATGAAAGTGCTATTTAAGACTGTGACAATACTCTCTTACCCACGGACTTCCATCTGTCTCAACTTAGTTATCAATCACCGAGTCATCTATGATTGTGTCAATGCAAATAAGCCACCTGTTTTGTTATCAGCAGATAATAGTATAAACGTGACTTGAAGAACACAGCCACCTATTACTGTTAAATATGTATAGAGCACGACTGTTTGCAATAATTATTAGCTTATACAAAAAGCTGTAATGAGAATCATTGCTCAATGTGTAACATAGTAGAGAGACATTCTGATATTAAAATGTCATGTATATAGAATAATCTAGAGGGATGCAACATAATATTAGGAACAATACCTCTCAAAATCGCTAAATTCATCACAGTCACATCCATTCCTATTTTAAATACTTCCCAGATATAATGATGAGCCTCACTAAAAGAGACTTACAATGACCTTGGTCTTAGGCTCATGTGAAATATGCTGGAAGCATGGGAACACATTCTGATAAGAAAAATCTATATCTTGCCATACATGCATGGAACCAAAGTATTCTTAGAAAATGAGTGGAGCTGGGACAAAGAGAAAACTTATGGCAAACTCTCCTGACTTTGGGGGAAAGAAATTAAACTAGGATGTTTAACAATCAATGGATCTGCCCATGAGAAGACATATGACATTTCTGTCTTCAACTTTACATCGCCCCACCATCACACAGGGATACAAAAAAACCCTCTGTCTCTCCTGCTCTTAGCTGTATGCAAGCTCACATGTGGATACAGTCTACTGTGGCAGTAATTATAAGGGAAGATAAGGGAGGAACCTTTCCTACCCAAATTTGAAAAAGTGATCTGGGATAATGCAACTAAATTTGAAAGAAAATACCAGGCTTGGTGGCATCTTGTTAATTTCACTTATAACCCCACTGACAGTAAAATCACAGGGTTAGTTTCAACAATATGCAATGCTTCAGCAAAATGTTTTCCATTTTAAGATACATTCTGATGAAACCCTTGAAATTGTACTAGTACAGACTGGAAATGGAAGTCTTTATATGCGAGCCCTGTGTGATTTTATATTTACAGTTAACACCACTATAAAGAAAAATAATCACTCAAATATTTGTGTTTGTAATTTTACCAAAATTATACGATGTAACTTAAACTATTAAATTCCTGTCACAACCTACCAACTGCTACAGTCAAACTATACTTTGTATCAAGATTTATTGCCTATCCCCATCAGATTGGGCCCCACTTTGGTGAGAAAACTTTGGTTGCAACATGATGACCTGAATCAATTACTGAAACAAATCAAGAACAATGGACAAAAGACCCTGATTACTGTCCATCATGATGCAGAAGAGATAAACTATATCCTAGAAAGAGTGAAAAAAGGAGAACACCACTGCCGGGACACCTCTTTTGGATGATCTCCAACAGCAACTGTAATGCTGAATCTAATGCTATACCCCATCATGATCCTATTAGCTCTTACTATACTATGTTTGTTATTGAACATTGTTCTATATATCAAAGTCTGGAGAATAGCCAAACAAGTCATGTTATTACAAAAACCTCCCTGTACATATAATGTTGTTTAATCCTATTTGATATAATAACATACATGCTTCTTTAATAGTTACAGAGTTTATAGAAGTTAACCTAACACAAATTTTCTCTCAAATCATGATTAAAAGACAGCATTGTCTATTTATAAGCACAGAGGCAAGAGGTGACCACACCTCTGCTACATGAAAAAGATGGATTGACTTTGGTAATGGGATGGAATGTTGTGGTGCAGACTTCCACTCCCCACACATATGTATCCCTTGGGCTGCATTGTGATGTCAGCACCAACCACTGTGTTTTTTTAATTTCAAAATGTAATGGGCTGAGACAGCTAGGTACTTTATGACCTTGATCAATAAGGCAGTGATCCAAAGCAGTCTGGTAACTTCCTGTACTGGGTACAAAGAGGTGGGACAATTAGTTACTCCCTAACTGCACCTGCAACTACTGATTGCCTGGGATATGTACTGAAAATCCTCCTGCCTAGATCATAGCCCACTTTGAAGGGTGCCAAGACTGCCTGACAAGAATAATGGCCACAATTAAAAAGAAGTACTGATCAAAGTCAATCATCTTGTGACTCTATAAATATTGAAACTAAGTGAGGCCCCTTGGAGCTCTCTGGGATCACAATGGGCTGTGTCTCAGTATATCCCTCTGAGCTGGGACACCTCTCAGGACAGAATCTGAGTGTCTGCTGGTAAAGCAGACATAGGGAAAGACCATCTGCCTGCAAAGGCTGATGAAAGGGAAGACCGTCCATTTGTAAAACCAATAAAGGGGGGCATGAGTGATTCACTATAAATGGACTTCATAAAGTCTTTAAGATCATTGTGTATCAAAAGATACTGTAATTTGCAGAAAACCATTTAAATCATAGGTTAACCTCTCTATCTGTATATATCCGTGTGTGTTTGTGTGTGTGATTTGCTTAAAGCTTTGTTGAATCCTTATCTAAATTACTGTATTGATTATAACCAATTATTGACTGATTAACCATTAGATATAATAATCCAGCCTGATCTTATATTTTATTGTAATATTGTTAATGAATTTTAAGTTGCTGCTACCTTAAAGTTATATAGGACCCACAATGCCATGTTAAATCACTGTCATTGAAATCCCTGTACCCAAATTCTCTTAGACATAAACCATTGACCACGTTGGGGACTAAGGTTGGATCCAGCCACACCTAAACTCCTATCTGAGAAGGAGTTTAGAGAGCAAGGGGATCTGTCTTGAGTCCTGTGACTCAACAGGAATGCCTCCCTTACATCTTTCACTCCCAGTCTTTGTGCAAAATCATTGCAGCCCAACCCCAAGATGATTTCCCTTTGCATATTTCTCCCACAAAGTAATAGAGTGAACAAACTTTATTGATTTGTGCTTTTACAAATTCATATTAAAATCACTTTTGCTAATGCCTTTGATGGTGATTCTTTAAGTGACTTAAAACACTCGTGACATAATCATAATGTAGAATCAGAAATACTATCTTTAATATGACTGAGAATGTTTGCACAACTTACAGGACAACTGTGAAAAATGGTCACTGAACCATACTGCTGTGGGTTCTGTAGGCTTATGATGTTACTTGTGTGGAGGTTTTTTCTTATCAACAGCTTCTTGTTATTCTGTTCCTCTTTTTAAAAACTTCTGAATAATCTGAAAGTACTTAACAAGTCTGGTGGTTTCTTTTTTTCATCAGAAGGGCTCAATTTCCTAACATTCTTACATAATCGTACATTTTCAGATGTATCCTCTGGAAAAATACAAATAATATTTTATATGGAAACTTTACCCTAACACTGAACGAACAGCTTTAAATCTCTGATCCCATCCCATGTAAATAAATTGGCATTTTGTTCCTTTTTTCATTCACATGGAAGTGCTCACTGTGACTACTTCTCAGAGGGACAGATCTGCCATCTAATACTTACATGTAACTGCTGTTGATGCTAATGAAAACTGGACATGTCTCAGAGGACAGAGCTTGGCACAGAGAATTAAGTAATGGAAAAGCTCTTTTACCTTTTGCATAGAATTCTGAAAGATAATATGCTTATATTTTCAGAAAATCTGCATCCATAACAGAAGGGAGGCATGGTGTGAGTTAATCAGTTCTCCATGTTGCTGCATCAACTTTCTTGGCAGAGAGATCATTCCTAGGAATGACAGTGTAATTCACTGTCACCCTCCTGCTGTGCTTTATGGTTCTGAGGCTGATCAGCAATCAATATATTGTAAGAAAACAATAATTTAATTAGTAATAACTCATCCAAAATCCCACATAGCCATTACCTACCAGCCTGGGATAACAGGTTTTATGGCCTCTACTATGGGCCAAGGACTGTTAAAGAAATGAGCTTACAGATTTTAAGTTAAGCAATTGTTTGTTTATTCATAGAGTAGGTAAAGTGAGCTACAGCTCAAGTTCAAACACCTTCAATTTTCAGAAATGCATAGTCAAGACCCTAGGAACTCACATGCTGTGTGTATGTGTGCATGCTCAAATAAAGTTCCAGGCACTGTTTTTCTTTGCTTCTGAGTAGTTTCCATGTGCAAATTTTACTGATACATCATACATTTTGTTGAACAGACGTGGTAATACATAGAATCATAGAATGCCAGGTTGGAAGGAACCTCAGGGATCATCTGGAAAGGTCCAACTTTTCAAGGAAAAAAAAACCCAAAAGAAAAACTTACGTGAGATGGCCCAGCACCCTGTCGAGCTGAGTCTTAAAACTATCAAATGTAAGGGAATCCACCACTTCCCCTGGGAGATTATTCCAATGTATCCTTGGAACCTTCCTCTGGACTCCAATTGGAATCTCCCCAGGGGCACCTTGCATCCATTCCTTCTCATTTTTTGCATGTGATTCCTTGTAAAAAGGGACTCCCCTTCTTCTTGGTAGCCACCTGTCTCCATTTAAGGCTCAGGGCAATCCCCCACGGAGCAGAATTTGTTTCACCCCTCTTCCCCCTCCCCTCTTCCCTCCCAGGGGAGGAAGAAAGGCCTCACACAAAGTTGGAAAGTTAAGATCACAACTTTTAACAAGGAGTAACAAAAGGGATATCAGAGTGTAGTGGGTCTGTCTGAGCTGATTTTCCCCATACAGCCCTCATGCTACAGTACTGGAAGCCAGAAGGTGTTGATAACACACACCCTTGTTACGACTATAAGTACCCACACAGCACCAAAGGTACGGGTTGTGTGGGAGGGGCAAGATTTGGGAGGGGATACAACCCAGACAGCCTACCCGAGCTGACCAATAGGATATTCCATACTGTATGACGTCAGCTCAAATATAAAGGGAGGAGGATGGGGGGTTTGGGGGGAAGACATTTGTCCTCCGAGCAACCGGTACATGTTCTGGAGCCCTGCTTCCCGGGATAGGCCCGACACCGCCTGCGGATGGGAAGTAGAGAGTAACGGCTTTGCT
>VYZX01009038.1:68151-108375 GCA_013401335.1 Brachypteracias leptosomus | reverse complement strand
GAAAATTCAAGTTTGAGAGAGAACTGGAATAATTAATTCAGACAGATGCATATCTCAGAAGAAAATCCAGCTGCATAAAGACAGGTTAGAAAAGGAATGATTTTGTAGGTGCTGTCATTCACTTCCCAAAATATCACTTATCTTCAGGAAGAATTTATCCTAGAATAATTCCAGACCCTTTTCCATACCACTAGTAGGCTTAATTTATACCCAGACTGTCCTCTGGATGTTCAGTCATTTGCAGACATGTGTATGTGCTGTGGCTCTTTTAAAGACCACTAATTCCTGCAGGAGAATTAACCCATCGCTTACTAACATACTGCCAAGCATCACTATGGGAGACAAAACCTCACCACCGAAAACATATGCTGAAACTACTTCAGATCCACTCTGCCATTGAGAATGTGCTTTCTATACAGTAAGTGGCAAAGAAAAATGCAAAGCAGAGGTTGGACTAAATGACGTTCTAAGGTCACTTCAAACTTGAATTTTCCTGTGATCCTATGATGACAGGTGGCAATGTGGTTCATGGGAAAGAAACTGGTCCTACTGCATAAACCCAAGGATTTACTGTCTACTATTATTACATTTCTGCCATCTAATGTGAGGTACTGCCCAGACTAACATCCTGATCATGTGAATTGCCTTCCCCTGATATGCTTTTCCACACCTAATACTAATACATTTTTATTTATAACATATGCTATAAATTATAAATAATTTAATTCATTATATAGGCCTGCAGAACAAAATCTAGTGAAGACAGTGTGAGCTAAAATAAAACCTAAGCAACTCTTTGACAATTTAGCAATGCTTGTGCACTGTTCTCCATCCTTCAAGCAGAAGCCCACACAAGAAGACAGAGTGTGAAGTGCCTTTCCTGGGACTTTAAGGCAACCAGGACTGTACTGCCAGGAACAGCACAGCTCTCAGCCATGTAAAACAGTTGTGCATCACTGATTTGGAGTAATATCAGAACGGGACCCCCTCTATGACAAAAATAGGGCTGACAAAGTTGTGGAAGGAGCCAACACTTAACAACAGATACAGCATGTGGCGAAAGGGAATGCTGCTTGGAGCATAGCGTAAGATAAGATTGCACTCATACAGCACTGTTGTTTGCAGGAAGAGAGATGTTACCCCTTCAACATAGGCACACTCATATGTTGTAATGAATCACAGATTAACCGTTACATTATTCCTGCAGATTCAAAGGGCTGTGGTAGAGTAGAAAGCTGTGGGAGTTGTTGTCCTACTGCTAACAGCACCAAAGACTTGCCTCACTTCACTTGAGAGAAGGAATTCCAACATCACACTAACAGGACTGCTCAAAAAAACCCTTTTCCCACCTATGCTGTGCTTGCCATTATAAATACAGTCCTCAGATATTAACTACTTCAGATTATTTCAATAAACAGTCCAATACCTGGTGTCGGTGGCCAGGCACTGAAAATCCAGAGTGATTAAAAGCATGCACACTTCAATGGAAAGGCATAGCCTGACTCCCATCCCGACTCACATGGGCTGAGCGTCAGGCTCTTAGAGTCTGCACATGACTGGTAATTTTTAAATGATTACAAAGAAAGGAAAGACTGCCTTTCTAATGCCCAAGCATAACAGCTGCAATGTCATTGGGATTGTGTTCTGAGATGCTCCTAGACTGCAGCCCGAATAAGCATCTTAGTGACACTTCGAAAATATGTAAAGCACTTCTTTTATATGCAATGACAATTCTGTCTGGCTGCATCGTCTGTTTGTCCAGCCAGAACAGAATTAGAATTAATGTACCAGATTCTACTCCAATTTGCACAACATGCAGCTACAGAAAATGCAATGAATCTACACTACACTGTGTGTAGACAAGGGAAGCCTTGAACTAAGTTACTTTATTTATGACAGTAAGCTTACAATTGGAGAGCATCTTTCAACTCCAGTGGTTCTCCAGGTTGTCTGAAAAGTGATGGACTGCACAAGGCTCTACTTTATTTACATGTATCTACTTTTCAACGATTCTTAACCAACAGCTTCAGAAAGCTCATACAACAATAAAAGTTGTTATCAAAGCTACAGAGTTTGGGAAAGCAGACTACAATTACTTGTGCAGAAACCTGAACAGTATGCAGGCACTTCATCTCTACTCCTGTAAGAAATGGTTTTGGGGCCTTTAATCATCATACTTTATTTGTTTTATACAAGAGAGCTTCTCTGGCATCGTGTCCTAAAGGCAACAGTTTGAGTCACTGAGAAGAGACATCAAATAATGGTCCAAAGGTGTATTACTAATTCAAACAACTATCATCTCTTAGATGCAGTAGTTGTTATGTATGGTAATTATGTTGCTAATTATGTTATATGTGGTACTTGCTATATATGCTAATTGTTTTATATGGTAATTGATATGCTATTAAAAATATATCTGGTGCTAAACAAGTAACAATATATATATAGACTATACATAGGCTAGTTTCTTGTCTTAAAAAGGAAGGGTAAACAAAATGAGCTCATTAGGGCACACAGCAATGTCTACGGAAGGGAACAGCTGAGGTCCCACAACTTACTACTATTGACATCTCAAAGGAAGCAAGTGATGACCTAAGTGAAACATGAATGAAAATAATGATGGCTGACAAAACAGTAATAGCTGACTGTATCAGTGGGAGGTGAATTAGAAACAGACAAATTAACCAATATTCATTCCAGCAATTGGAATCGAGACATTTAAAACCTGCCTGGACGCCTTCCTGTGTGACCTAGTTTAGGTGGTCCTGCTCTGGCAGGGGGGTTGGACTAGATGATCTTTCGAGGTCCCTTCCAACCCTTAACATTCTGTGATTCTGTAATTCTCTCATGTTCCTACTGCCCTTATGTTTGACCAGTGTAAGGCCAGCAGTATCCCAGACAAAAAACTGATGTATCTTGAGATTATAACTACTGTCCCTGGTAGATATTTGGCTTTTGTAGGTTCTTCTAGAGTGGGTGTAGGAAGGTATAAGCCTATCCACAGCTCTTCCAGTCTGAAGGGCAAATCACCACTAATTTATAAACCTATGACAAAAAACAAAAACAAAACAACAAAAAAGGAACTGTTCTATTCCCAAACTCTTAGCTTTTTGTAGGTAATGCTTTGTTATATAAAACAAGACAACCTAATGATTGATACCTGCTTGTCTGTACCCTGAGAGGTATTTCCACATACTAATAGGCTCATTAAAATCTGGAGGCCAGAGAAGTTTGTAGTTCTTCCACAATCTGGCCTTTCACTTGGTTTTACCTAGAAAAGGCAGTTGTCCATTTTCTTCTTTCTTTCAGTGACAGGTCCTGTAATTAAAATCAGGGTGCAGGATAGAGGGGAAGGAGGTTAGTGTAAAAGTCCTGAGAAACTTGAAGAGGCCTCAGCTGCTCATTAGGCAACATCTACAAAGCCACCAGTATGCAGGTGAATAAAGGAGCTATACCATAGAGACAAGCAACAAATCAAGTGTGACACTCCAGCTTACTGGATGGAGAAGAGGCCTCTAGGAACTGGCAGCATAGTCCTTGATAGCAAAGTGACTTCAGTGAAAACGTGTGGAAGCAGCATATGGTTATGTCATCTGACTCCTTATTACACTTTAAAGGACAGAGGTCTGGTAATAGCATGGCGTTATAATGCTAAAACAGCCCATAGCATATGTGCTTCTCTCCCAGTAAAAACTTCTGTCTCCTTCACACACCTATCAGGCTGTGTCTGTCTGATTGACTACAGCAGGTGACTTTGGCAGGGCAACATACAGCCCTGAGGAGGAAGGGCTATAACATATTAATATAAGAATGTAGTCGATTACAATATAAGCCGCTGAAAGTGAGCCGACTATAGCACAAGACTGGAAGAACGCAGCTGTCTGCAGGGTCCCGCCGGGAGAATGCATCTATCTATACCTACAAGTGTGCGGCTGACTGCAGGCAGCTGTCATGCAATTGGAGTGGTCTGGTGGAGTTGTTACCTATCAAACCATCGTACTTGTAGTTATTGTGGGTTTAAATGCATCTCTCATCTACTTTCTGGCAGCTAAAGAGTGTTTGTCTCCTGCAAGGGAGGGCAAGGAAGGGGTCTCACTGGGTTTGTTTAGAAGTTTCAGCATCTCCACTTTGACAGAAAGTTTTGTCCTTCAACTGGCAAATGACATTCGGCTCTCGTACTTAAGGGAATGATTCCATTATTAAGAATCTGATTTATTTTTAATAACTCTTCTGCTGTATATAGGAACACACTGGATATTATGATCTAAAAAAATCCCTAACAGTAATTTGTTTTGAAACAAATATACTGTCTGGGATTTTTTGAATAGCAGACAGTAATCAAATGAGGTACATTTTCTGTATCTGATGTGTTGTAAGAACATACTGAAGTGTAGGGGTGTTTTTTGTTTTCTTCTTCCAATATACACAAGCAACATTTAAATAAAAAGCATTAGAAAAAATAGATCTAAATAAATTCTTAATAAAGGGGAACCAATCCTTCAATCAGACCCATCAGGCTCATCCTGCCCGAGAGCCAAGGGTCCGCCTGCTCTGAGCTAACTGCTATATTTATATATGTATCAGACTGAGATTTGTCAGTTACTCTATGCCCTTAGCTAGTGGTGCTCAGCCCTGCACAATCTCAGAGAGGATGTTTAGGATAATTCTGGACTGGGCTGCAGCCATCCTCTCCAGCTGGTGCAGCATGCCTTCCCATGCCCAGCTCCCCTTCAGAGCGATGGGCCCTTCCAGGCACCTGTCTTCTCCTTGTCAGTGGAGCACCCCACTGCCTTTCCACTCTCACCTTCCCTTTCCAGATCTCCTGCCTTGGAGGCTTCATGTGCAAGCATTAGCTGGCTTCACCTCTCCTTCTTTGGTACTGTTACATGGGAGTCCATTTAAACATCCCAGGTTGGAGCTTTTGATATCACTCTCTGTTTACATGGACCAAGTAGGCTGAGCTTTTTCCTCTTAAGTTATATGAGCTATTAGTATGTGAATGTTTTGTCCCTTTCTTCCCCTAGAAAAGAAAGCTTAAAATGTTATTTGCTTTGGATTCTGAGAAGTACAAACTCTACCACATGGCAGACACATGTGAATCCATATGCTAGCATGTCTGTAAAGCTGAGAGAGATTAAAGCCTGAAGCTTCTATTAAATGCTCTCCTTTTTTTCTTGCATGCAACATTTTTAGATCGAGCTCTAAATGTTCACCGACTCATGAATATTTTTGAGCCAGCTCTGTTAACTGTGATAAATCATGCTGCTTGTGTGTTGGTTTAGTGACAGATAGTTACCTGAAAACTTCTAATGTAAAATGGTTTATGGCCATCTGAGGGGAAAAAAATCTGTGATCTTTGCCTGACTGCTGGAACAGTATGACAAGAGGAAACATACTGTATTCAAGCCCCACAGCATGCCAACTTTCTTTCTTTCTTCCTTCTAGAAATGGACAGAACTGAAAGGAAAATGACTGCTGGCATATTGTAAAAGTACTTCCAAGTTTGTACAAGCTCCAGTGATAGATGCAAACACAGACAAAACCCTTCATATAAAACAAAAAATTTTGCAAAGAAAGCTGAAAAATAGTCTATGAAAGAAACAGAACTATCATGATTAGTCCTTCCAACAAAAAGAAACAGACACTCTCTAGGCTTATGTTCCAGAGTCAGATTTATTGTAGCTTCTAAACCAAATATAGATATTAAAGAATGTTATTCACACTGTAAAAAGCACATATATTTAAAGCAATGCAAAGAAACCTTTTATTCTTTTAGAGATCTCAAATACAAGGATTGCCTTGTCTCCTTGAAAGTTAGCTACCTTGAATCACCTCACAATACCATGGTACATGAGCACATAAACAGTTAGTTGGTTGGAAAGTTACCCTGCATGCGCTGCTCTGTGATAGCAGCTTGTATGTATGGTTCCACACAATCAGGACAGTCTGATTCAGCTGATCTCTAATGGCCATCAAATTCAGCCTTTGAATTAGAGATCCCTCTGAGATGAGGAAAAAGCCGTCTTCCATTTAGGTGAAGAACGAGAAGGAAACTGTCCATAGTCAGCAGAGAGCCACTATCTCTCCCTATGATGTTGACTGAGCAGCAACAACCTTTACTGGAGTCACCATCAGATGTCTCAGATCATGTACCACACCAGCCCTGTGCTAGTGAAAACAGAGTTAGGGCTTTTAGTTCTTCCCTTGCCAATTCTTTCATCTTAAATCAGTCTTAAAAACTGGTAAGTTCTTTGTACAATAGATCTCCCAGTTCTAGTGAAATAAGAAATTTCATTCATTTGGAATAGAAATGTAAGAGATAATGGAAAAAATTCCTCCCACTACTGGGTGGAAGTGTATTAGTATAATACAGGATTCTGTACTTAGGCTAATAAATTATGTTTCTTTTCTTGATTAGAAGTAAATAACATCATAGTTATACTATCATCATTAATACTTTGTCACCACCGTGTTAATATTTTGGCTCTGGACTCCGAGTAACACCTAATAAAGATTTCTTACAGGGTGGAAACAAATTTCACTGTCTGTTTTAATGATCAACATCAGCAAATTTAGACTCTCTTCTTTATTTTTTTTTTCTTTTTCCCACAGAAGAATCCAAGAAAATAAACCACCAAGATCCTACTGATTTTCAGTAAAAGCTAGGTATTATCTCCCTATTGATGCCTTTGAAAATATTGGCCTAAAGAGCTCAGCCAGGAGTGAATTTCTGCTTAGCAAATCCAGAGAACACTACTACATTCAGTTGCACTGAGTGGGAAGGATAAAGGGTAATTACAGTCTCAGTTGCAAGTTTTATTAAATGGTAAAACATGGACATAAGCACTTCATCTATGTTTGAAAATCTTCACCTCGATAACTAGGGAAGGTCAGAGAGTAAGTCTGTACAGGGATGTGAATGACACCAAGACCATTCTCTTCCCCAACAAGCAGACCATGTCCCCTCTTTTATTTAAAATATCATAGAATACCTTGGTCTCTATCCAGATGAATACTTTTGCACCTTTTATAATTAGATAATATTAACAATGAACTAACATTATTTTACTGATACAGACTGTTTACATAGTTTCATGTATTTGTAATAAAAGTACTGTTGTTTATTAAACTATTATTATACTATTATACCATTTGTCTTTATTAAACTATCTAACTATTATTCTTGTATATGTATGCAATAAACTAGTGTATTAAAACAGACCTTTCCTTAAAAAGTGGTTATTTACAGTGTAAAAGCAGAGTATAATCCACCATCACCTGAAGCTCTCAGGGAATCTCTGCAAGGATAAGAAAAGGCAAAGGTCCCTGCAGCTGCAGCACTTCATTTCTGACTCCCAGCTCTCTGTAGTTCCATGGAGGCACCCTCCAGAGGCATTGCTGCCCAACACTCCCATCAAGTTCTCAGTCCAGCCCCACAGCAGACATTGTACACACTTGCTGTTCTAATTTGGAGGAAACTCCATCCTGGAGTGTTCAATATAGGAAATAAGGAGGCAAGATGCTTAAGGTAAAAAATAGAGCTCTGTTAAGTCACCCACCATTCTTAGCATGAGAAGACTGTTGGGGCCATTTTCATGTTATCATCCTAAACACAACAATCAAAACAGAAATGGCAGGGGGAATCAAAGAAATTTCCTAGGGAGAAAAAACCAATCAGATATATTTTGCAAAGCTTTTGGATCAGTGGCCCATTGACAACACTCAATATTTCTCTCAGGCTATTCTGCACATTTGTAAAAAAAATTTCAATAGAAAACTCTCTATTACTTGCAGGGGCCTGGGGCCAGCTATGAAGAAGGCATGTTGGCTTTACAGAGCAATCGTTGTGTTACAATTACTCAGAAAACTTCACTCCAGAGCATCTTATTGTTTTCATAACTGTGGTATCTGACCACCTTTTAGAGTAGATTATTTAGAAGAAGTAGGTAAAGATTAATAAATTAAAGAATTGAGTAAACACACCTGGACTTCCTCTGCAGCAAACACTCTCGTGATCAGTGATCTGGATCTAATCTCTTTATTTCAGTGAAGCATAAATTCAGCAGTGATTTGGATCTCAATCCAGATTTGAGGGTTAGATATTTAATAGGCCAAACTAAGTCCATAATCTGCAGACATTTGGAATTCAAGCAAGAATATGACTGGGAACAACGCTATCTCTTCTTTAAATTACCTTCCTCTTTCCAATTTTCTCAGCTTTCCAGATTCATCCTGCCTCAAAACCAGTCACCCTAGAGAGAACACGCTTACCTGTTATTGACAATCTTTGCTTTGTATCATTGCTGTTCTCTCTTACTAGTTCAGAGTTAACACGTTGCTTAAAAAAAAANTTGCTGAAAAAAAAAAAAAAAAGGAAAAAAAAAAAAAGCCAACCTAAATTGCTTTTCCCTGAATCATCTAATTAAATTACCTCCCAACAGTAGCTGAGCTAATTGCTCATACCCTACAATTCTATATTCCCATTTCACCTTTGCTGGCTATTTTCTAACCACATTTCCTAGCAGTTTCCCAGAAGAAACACTTCACCACTTAGAGTAATGTTCTCTTTCCTTGAAGGAAAAGCAAAGTACCTTGGAGCTCCTTCAGGGTGAGCTTTAAGGATCTGAAATGTTAAGTTCAATAGCACTGTTTCTTATTCTTATGTTTACATACAGCCAATGGACGCCAGAGGAAAGCATACCACTCTTGTCCCTCTCCAGCAGTCAAGTGAATAATTCTGATGCATAGCTAGAAAACTCCAATTTTGGACTGCCTGGGAGAGATCTTCTCGTTATGGCCCCCCTTCAGCCTTCTCCAGCCACAGACATTACCTAATATCCCAGGATATTAGACGGAACTAATTCAGGTAAATTCAGATAGAAAAGTCAGGAGAGGAGGGAAAATATACCAAAGGTCATCAGGATGGTCCATTGTAGGCTTAAACATAAATATAGACCTGTTCTCCTGAAGTGGTCTTTATACAGTGCTGTCACACATTTCCTAGTCACAGAGACTACCAACATTTCTCAAGTTCCCCAAAATTATTGTTACCACATGGAAAATATCTCTACAATCTCCAAAATTTTCCTGAACGACCTGCAGTATCAAGTATGCTGTGATGGGAAACATCCTTCAGACAGGTTTCTACAATTCCACACTCAGTCATAGTGAAATCAGTACATGTAACACAGGGATATGTATGAACTTCACAGAATATCAGCCTAATTGCTGCCCTTTCAAGTACATATTTGAGGCTGGGATTGAAAACGATCAGCACATCTATATGAAGATGTCTATACTTCAACTGCACATTTTCCTTGCTTTTTGCATAGAGAGGAGATATATGTATAGTTTATGTGTTACATTTTCAGATTATTATTTTCAGACTAAATGCTGTTGTCTAGATTATGTGCAAAAAGGAGGAGGTAATCTGTTTCTTTTCTATATTCTGACTCAATATAGTTGAGTCAGAAGCTGATTGCTTTTTTCTGGTAACTAAACACCTTTTATCTTTCCAGATTTTTATAGCACCATATTGATTTTAGAATCATAGTGATCTGTTAAGGATCACTTTTATTACCAGAACTTAAAGACCAGGCTCAACAACTGGATCTCATGAGCAATCTTGGGCATACAGTTAAGTTTAGAAAGAACAGAATAATAGATATATAAAACTAAGGTTAAGAAGATGGAAAATATATTCAATCATTTCTGAAAAAAAAAAAAAAAAAAGAAGGGAATAGTTGTTATGTATGTTACTTGCAAACAAACATCTAGTAACATCTACTAAAATCTTGCATGAAATATAACAAATATCCCAGAAAACTATCAAAAAGAGAACCAATATATAATTCCCATTTTTCAGCTGGGGTAAATTTTGAGTGCCATCTTGCAGGACAAGAGAAGTGAGGAGGCTGTTTCCATAAAGTTACTGCAATTGTGTAAGCCTTCAGTAGTCTGCATGGTTGAAATCAGTCAATTTAACTCAGACATGTCTGCCTAATAATTATTCAGAGTAGTTTTCTTTCTACCAATGGAGTGTGCAGGTGTGTGACATCCTGTTCTTATGTGCCTAGCGAGTACAAATGCCTCCTATAAAATTCATCCATGGTTGTAGTGACTGTAAACCCGACTACTCAAAAATGGCAGTGGCAGTTCTGAAACTCAAGCAAACAATGCCAGTGGAGTGCTTCATAACATGCTTCCCCCCTGCATCAGGACAAAATCTTTCACAAAGTACAAAGAATAGGTGTGCGCGTGAGCTAAGTTGTCTCTATTGTTTTATAACAAGCGCTCTCATTTTTTTGTACTTCAGCCCTGTGTCCATTAAATGCAATTTAGCAGGATCACCAGAGCTTGAAAGGGCAGATCAAACAGCACTGAGAATCCCAGCTGTGCAGGCCCCAATTCAGAGTGAACATTAACCTTGGCATTCAACAATAATTTATTCTACTCAAGACAGGAAGATGCTCTATTTCTGTCTTGTATGTTGGTTGCATTGTTGTTTTCCTCGTGAAACAAAGTCATGCATACATATATGTGATAAACTACAGCAGTTTATGTATGTGTGTATACACACATAAATATGTAGCACAGAGAATTATAGATCTGTTTCACAATTAATTTTAGGTGTGCTCAGGGCTGAACTGATATCTCAGAAGCCCTTTCTGAGTAGCAGACTATTTCTATTATTATAATTTTACAATGCCCGAGCTGAAAGAAAATCTCAGTAAACAAAATGGCTCTACAAGCTCACATTTATGCCTTTGTGGTACTGCAGCAGAAACCTGATGGCTGAGGATGATGATTGCGCTGAAGGCACTTATTTTAAGCAGGAGGAAGTGAACAGTGATTTTATTTTAAAGGTAAAGAGCAAGAGTGTTGTGTGGGGCATTTTCCTTCCTTTTTAATCCACTGTTAGCTAAAAGCTCTCAAGTAGTGCTTTTCCTAGCACCTGAAGATAGAGGTGTGTACAGAATGACTTGCCTCTCAGTCAGATAGGCTGCACCTCAGCTGATGTAACTGTGTGCATGGTATATCTCTTCATTTCACAGTATATTTCTTGCTGACATTTTTTAAATTATATGAGATGCATAGGGGTACAAAACTTGAAAGCTGATCAAGGACCAAAACCTGCAACTGTCCCTAAGGTAAAAGAAAGCAATGGTAAGGGGTTAGTGTTCACAATGCTCATTCCACAAATTGTTAAATTATGTATTAGAGAGGCAATTATTATTTTAACTACTAGTGATATAGCTAGTATTTAAATAGTAGCATTTCTATTGCTACATTCAGCACTGGAGACATCCAGGAAAAGGTCAAATCCGAAAGACAAGTCATAGAAGAATTGCAATTAATGGTCAAAGTACAGAAATAACCTGTTGGATTTTTATTCTCTCTTTCTCTTT
This sequence comes from Brachypteracias leptosomus, assembly GCA_013401335.1. Taxonomy (NCBI): domain Eukaryota; kingdom Metazoa; phylum Chordata; class Aves; order Coraciiformes; family Brachypteraciidae; genus Brachypteracias; species Brachypteracias leptosomus. Next base: position 96,967 of record VYZX01009038.1, on the reverse strand, counting down.
TCCTGTTCTTTGCTTCGGTAGCAGATTGTGCTACATAAAACATTTTGCTTGTTTTCATTTTTCCTAAGCACTGAAGTTTATTTTGGATCAGTGAGGTGAGAAACCTCTCAAAGGCTCATGAGACTCCCTGAGCCCGAGAGTCCAGCATTTGCACCTGTCAGGATCATGGTTTCCTTAAACAGATTGCTAGCTTGGAAATTTAGCAGACTCATTTCTGCATTTATTTTCTTCTCTACCTTAACAAGAAAAAAAGCAGTATTGTGTTGGTAACATGTAATCAAAGGTTTCACTTGTCAGATTAAGTGGATTGCAATTTTTTCCAAAAGTGAAAAAAAGCTGCAGCAGACTCGGTCTGCATTGCACAGTCCCCCAGGTACACAGACAGTAGTTAGCTTGTCTTGGAGAATGTTAGGGATATTAAAAGACTATATTTAAAAAAAGAATAAATAAGTGGGGTTACTCTGATTACGGAAAGCAATGGTTGCCTGTGTGTTTGTTTAAATCTTCAGTCACAATAAGGCCTTAATTACCTTTTAGTTAAGGATTCAGGTTCTACTGAGGAAGAGAACTATAGAGAGACAAAACTAATTAATGCAAAATATTCAGAGTCAGGGAGTGCAACAAATTCTTGCAATATTAATTTCCCTTAGGCACATTTAAGTTAGTGAAAACTTGGACATTAGGGAAAATTTTTTCACTGAAAGGGTTGTCAGGCACTGGAACAGGCTGCCCAGGAAAGTGGTGGAATCATCATCCCTGGGTGTGTTTAAAAGCCATGTAGATGTGGTGCTTAGGGACATGGTTTAGCAGTGGACTTGGTAGAATATGGTTATGGTTGGACTGGACGATTTTAAAGGTCTTTTCCAACCTAAATGGTTCTACAATTCTATGATTCTACATCCCATAATATCATAGAAATTTCTTCTGTTGAAGTATTGTAACATTGTTTCTTTCCTCCATTCTTCCTCCACTTTGAAATAGATCCAATATTTAAGTGCCTTCTACACTTAACTATTCAGAAAATAGAAAGTGAACAGATCCTGTGATCTGTACATTTGCAGACAGCACAGATCACAGCTACACAAGAGACAAACAAACTTCAGTCTGGAGGTCAACAGTTTCAGAAGTTCCTAAGCTCGTTAGCAATCTAAGTCCCACAGATAAGCCCCAGTTTGAAAAGCAAGCAAATAATAATTCAAGCTCCATCAAATAGGGAGAATTAGGCACCTATGACACTTCCAGAAATCAGATATAGTTGAATAAATTGTTTAAACTTTGCCATTTTTCAGAAATGTGTGCCTGCAGTCACAAACCCTATTGGAAAGTAATATTGGATAATGAGCCTTCAGATATCTACATGTCTTTTAGAATACAGACAGACCTATGTCCCCAAAGAATCTAAACCTGACCTGCTGGCTGGTTATATCTGTGTCCCATTGAACTCAGTGCTGCTTGGTGAAAGGGTCATTTGCTTTCCATTTTATCAGAAATGCTCAAAAGCTGCTTCAGTTAATGCTTCGCTCCAACACTGTGAACCAAAATCATGACCAACAGTCAGCACAAATGATTGTGATTGAGACACTACATTACCTTCCCCATTGCATTCTCCCTTTGGCCATGCACCCTTTTGATGTTATCCCAACAACACTAAGGAAGAGAAATGTAGGTGCTCCACAACAGCTCATCATCTCAAAATTACATTTATGCTGAGCCAGATCCTCCAGCTTTCACGTTAGTTTATGCTGACAGAGCAGAGGAAAGCAGCTGCACAGTAATGGAGATTCCTGCCCTACATTTCTATTTCTATCTAGCCCAAAGGAATCATAAAAGGATGACCACATCAATCATAAACAATCCAAATGTATTTTGATGCATGCTATGAAGTTGGATGAATGTTGCATTAAATGTTGTGCCTATTTGATAAAATAAAAACCGTGAATGGAATTACCTTGTGCTTTGTGAATATTTAATAGTTAAGTTGTGCTATTAAAACATTCAAAGGAAGCACATGTGCATTAAAACATTTAAAAGCACATTCGTGCTAATGTTGATGGAGGTAACTTTCTCACTTCTATCTTGACATCTCATTTCAAAATTTCATTTACCCAAATCGGGGGACAGACAATGCTATGTGTCCTACTTAATCACTCTAATACAACACATAACATCTGAGGTTAAAAGGTCACAAAAGCTAAAAAGATTGCATAGATTGTTCAACAAAGGAAAGTAATAAGTAAATTACCAAATATCCAATACGATATATAGGAAATTCATAGGTGAAACATGAAGAAATTTTTTCTGAAGCTAGTTAATACTCCCTCAACTCATTATGGTGGTATGAAGGACACAAAGATGTCGGCAAATTATCTTTACTTTTTATATTTGCACTGGTTACCAAAAGCAGTAACACAGTGAGAGAGTCTCAATCTCAGAGAGCCTTTTGTCCAAAATGGGCAAATGAGGTGAATAACAGGATGGAGACAAGGTAAATGCAGCCTGTATGTGCTCACACTAAGAGAGCACATCTCCCCAACACTGTGGGGATGTGTTGTACAGGATGTCTCTCCCCGGCTCCACACAGCATGGCAAGTGCTCCCAGGCTGGAATATGGGCCAGGAAGCAGAAAAGAGCCTGCACCCAGCACAGTGTGTGCCGTGGGTAACTGGCAATCAGGGGCAAACCGAGAAAGGACAGAAAGCTCCTCCAACCTCTGTACCCTTGCTAAATCCATGCCTAGGTAAGTCACAGGGAAGTGAAACTATTTGTCCTGGTAGTCCACCTAAAAAGCAAGGATATTCTAGGCTTCCCAGCTCTCAACACGATGTGTTTTCCACTAAAGTATATTTCTTCCAAGTGCTCTTTTAAGTTAACACCACACTTAAAACCTAGCGCACAGCTTGTTATCTATTTACGGGTCACACAGTACTAGTAACATCTTCCCATCTCATACATCATTCTATCCAGAAAAAAAGATTTTTTTCTTTTTTTAAATTGTATTCCTCTGTATCTCATGCCTCTGAATACATTGTCTCTAAAAACTGTGGCAGGAAATCTCAGTGTGAAGGCTGTAGAATTATAGGCTTGCACGAAGTAGAAGCCACGCACTCATCACTGCTGGCCTGAGTTTCATCACTGGTACACATAAACTACACTCACTCCTGAGGAACTTCTCCAATTGTAGTTGGAATCAGCAAGAGGCCTTGAAGGACTGGGCATGGGCAAGTCTTCTGAGAAGGTGTTTTAGCTAAGAAAGAAAATTAACATGGCAAACTGGTATCCAAGCAAACTATGAACCATGTAGCATTTTATTTCCTAAGTCACACATTTCATGCTGCCTACAAGCTTTTAAAGGTCAAGCATGTAAACTTAAGAAGCATGTGTGAGTGTATACTAGTTGCAAAGCTCCCTTTTTGTCAGTTCTATGAAGCAATAACCCATGAAATATAGTTGATATCTCATGGGCACAGTTCTCCATGCCTGCAAACATTTTAAATTGCACTTGTGGTACATAAAAGATTTATAATGATCTCACCCACAAATATAAATTTTATCCCACATAGGAGAAAAAGACCTAGAAGCAGAAGCAGTGAACAGCTGAATATGAGCACAGTGTCATAAATTCATAACACTTACAGCTGTTTAACAACCAGTCATAAATGTGACCGATTTCAATTTAATTTATGAGACTTTGTGATAGAACCAGGATTACCTCCTCAAAACTAAGTTTTAAAACACAGTGGGTACAATTATGGCCTTAGTACGATGTCAGTTGAGGCAAATGGGACAGAAATGGCCATCTGGAAGGTCTCTGAGCCATGCTGCATGTGCAAGATCAGATGGCTGGAGCGGAATAGGCTTCACCAAGCTGTAGCAGAGATCCTACTGCTGCTCCAAGCCAAGCAGCACGTCCCTTCACATCACAAGCTACCACAAAGGGACATGTTAATAAGGGTTATGCAACTTGCCATCATTAAACCTAGCATTCTTTGTATGGGTACAGCTGGGCAATAGATGACCAAGACATACATCATGATAGTTCTGTGACTATCTCTTGTGCAGGTAAGTATCAGATTCACCTCATCTCCACCACTCAATCACCTCCCCCATATATTCACATGACTCAATTCCTGTCATATTTTACATATATTTAAATAGTTTTGTATAGGCTGGAATTTTTAGTGGCAGTTATTTGAAAGGAGAGGACAGTTGGGAAGGGACTGAAAGATAGGAAACAGCACTATCCCAGAGGGCAGAGGATGAAATAAGTCAGACATGCTTGTTCAAACATGCTTCCTCAGGCGTCACTGGAACAGCTCATGCCAATCAGCTGCCTTAAGTTAAAAACCTTTGCTTTCCAAAATGAAACGTTACCTTTCTTCCACAATGATACCTTTGAAGTACAGTCTCTATAGTTAAAAAAAATAATGGTTTTTTTTCTTCCTAGAATCATAAAACGGCTTGGTTTGGAAGGGACCTTTAAAGGTCGTCTAGTCCAACCCCCTGCAATGAGCAGGGACATCTTCAACTAGATCAGGTTGCTCAGAGCCCTGTCCAAACGGATCTTGAGTGTTTCCAGGGACGAGGTTTCTACCACCTCTCTGATCAATCTGTGCCGCTGTTTCACTATCCACATTGTAAAAAATTTCTTCCTTATATCTAGTTTAAATCTCCTCTCTTTTAGTTTAAAACCATTACTCTTTGTCCTGTCACAACAGGTCCTTCTAAATAGACTGCCCCCATCTTTCTTATAGGCCCCCTTTATGTACCAAAAGGCTGCAAGGAGCCTTTGTTGTATCTGCTCCCTCATCTGAGCACCTCAACAGCCACATGTATCTCAGAAAAACTCCAAGACAAGCCCTGATATCTGGCAAGTCAACAGAACTGTTTATTTTCTTGGACACAGAGATTGAATTTTATTTTGGATCTGGCAAGAGGAAAATTTTTTAAATACCCTGGGGAGGCAAAGTTTGCCTCAGAGCTCTCTCTTTCTGCACCTGTCAGAAGTTTGATTTTTTTTTTTTTTCTCTACTGTACATATTGTCAGGCTGGAAGCCTAACAAATAAACAACTTGTGTATTTTTCCTGTAACCTCATCAGGAAAAAACAGGAGGAAGAAAACATGTTTTACTATCTAAGATTTTGCTTCCATTTTTATCTTACTTTGCACTTGTTCTTACACATGGAAGATAACAAACAGTCCCTTGTGTTGCCTATGTGTATGTATTTGAAGGCAAAATATTATGTCACAGTGTGAAGTTGTAATATTGTGCCTATTAAAACATCAAAACTAGCTCAATATAGAAAAAGACATGGTGAGGTCAAGCTGCAGATGTATCCCCAAAGGTACTAACTAAGGAGGACATTTTAGTCCCAATTATTTTTAAAAGTGTATTGATAAGTAAAACATAATTCTTCTAGTTTTGAAGGATAATGTGTTTGCTAATAGTTGATGACTACATCATCTGAAGAGGCAAAACGTTTCATGTTGTATTTAATTTTTAAAAAAACTTTAATGCACTTACATTTTCTTAACAAGAAGAACAGTGACCAACTAAAGAGAGAAAACTTCTAATGACGGACAGATTCATGATATTTCTTACTGATTGATCCCTTAGTCAAACTAATTTGCAAACCATTAGAGAACAACGTGGTGGTCAGTGCGAACCGTAACAGTGATCTGAGTTTCTTGTGTAAAATTCTAGAAATAGCTGTAGTCAGTCCTGGGTCAAAAAATAATGCTGAATTCACACAGTGCTCATAGGAACTCTCAAAGTACATTAGAAAATGACAGAGATAATTATTACATGTTCTATAATAAAGAGCAAGAGAGTAGTTACAGACACCCACAAAAGTTAGTGGTGTCAGCACTGGGTCTGAGAAGGTGGTCTGTGCTTTGTAGAGATCCATGGAGGAAAAAAATAAAAAAGGTAAAGCCTTTTGGCAGGACAGTCCTGAGAAGCTTTCAGAGCCCTTGACCTCAGAATAAAGTGGCTTATATGAAGAGCTCTTCAGTATCTGAGAGGTGATGCTCTCTGTACTACAATGAAATCCCTGCAGTATCCAAATAATCTGGATGCATCCCGGACAGTAGTGTAAAGCTGAAGAAGCCAAAAGTTCCAGTCATGGCCTAAGACACCACTGGTCTGATTTGTTGCTGAAAGTCCAAGTATCTTTTCAAAGTCAGTTGTCCTTATATATGTATAAAATATATATACCTCACCTATTGTCTTCAATGGGACCTTTCACACAAACAAAATTTGGACTAGAATGATCCTGCTCTTACCTGGCCAATGTATGCATAAGGATTTGGAAACTCTTCTAACTTTCTGTCAGTGTTTTATAATCACTCTTTTGTCTTCAGCTAAGACGAAAAGGAGAGGCTGAAGCAAGAAGAAATATAGTTGTTTGTGTAATCACATGTCAGTGAGCCATGTCATGCTTCTGTTCCAATGGCAGGAGAGAAATTCTTTCATTTTCAGTTTCATCACAGAGCTATCAGAAAATGAACTTTTACTGAAAGCAGGACTGTAAGATTTTTCTACATCCACATTTAGTCTTCCACTCATGACACCTTGGATGTTAAATTTACCATTGCCTCTTTTAAAATAGAGTGACCTGCAAAAGGGAAAAAAGGACAGGTATTTATATCCTAATAGATGCAGGAACTTGCGTTTGCACCGGTGCTTCAGCTATTAACTGAAAATGAATCTGTATTCCTCAGAGGCCAAGGAGAGGGAATAAGGATAATCTTCTATTCTTAAATCAGTGGGCTGGAGAAATGACTGGAGAAAACTGAATAACAAGTTTTTATGCTTTTAGTTCTTGATGACAAAACTTAATTGGTTCTATTTGTAGGGTCTTTTCCAAACAGTCTTTCAAATTTGTCCACCCTAATCCCACAGTTCTGATGTAGGTTCATTTCTACTTGTATTGGGAAGAAATATGGCCACATTCAGGTAGCCTGTGTCAGAATAACTTCAAATGCCAGAGCTTCTATAGTATCTAACTTTAAAAGAGTTGGTGAGGCTCCATTACTTATTGCTGTCACATCCTGAGTCTCAGAACACTCAGTGGGGAACGGCAGCCATGGTAGCCACACTGGACACCAGCTGTATTCAGGCTGAACAGCATCTCTTGTGCCAGCAGTCAAGATTTATTCAAGAAGTTTTGTATGTGCTAGTGTAAAAATAACAGATCCCAGAAAGGCTCTGAAACTGTAAATGTTAGGGTTATCAGAGCTAAACAGTTAGCAACCGAGTCACACCAAAAGAGCAGTTACTTCTGTGCACAGTACAATTTCAGTACCAGATCCTAAATTTTCCCTGCTACAGTGACTGAAACAATCTCTCTGATTTTTCAGATAATACAATTTTCATCGATATCTATCAACCCAGATAAAAAAAAGTATTCAACTTAGCACTCTGATTACACGTAGTAGAAGAGCTATGGAGTTGCAGAATGCAAATAGCCAAACACAGTTTTGTCCATTTCCAGGAGAAGCTGCAAGAGGAGAGGGAGATTAAAAAGAAACTAAACCAAAATCAATCAGGTAATTAGTTCTCATTGTTTTCTGCATTATTCCAGCACCTAAATGTCTTTTACATACATATTTATTGTGGAACCTTTGTATCTAGATGTACCCCAAACACTAAGCACACTACATCTGCTGGTGATCGGTAACCCATATTTTTGAACTTTTTTGATCTCCTTGAGCCTTCTCCAGCCTTTTTCCATTGTATTTGGAGACAAAATGGGTGGTTGCCCATAACAGTATGCCAAACTACCTTTTCTCCACAAGATGTGAGGCATAACTGGAAGTACTGAAGGCTCAGCCCACAACTGAGAAAGAGTAAGAGATGCTGGAGGTAGTGGTGAAATTCATGGGATGTAGGTTCAGGTCCTGGCTCTGCTACTAGTTTGCCTTATCTTCAACAAAACTGAAAAAGGAAGCTAAAATGTTTCACCTTCTGCTAAGTATAAGGAGGCATGAGGACAAGAAGTAAGTAAAAAGAACTAGCAATAATCATTATTTCAGTACAATAACTGCATAGCCACTAGAGCATATTGAGTCACACACTCTTTCATGTATCACTTGAACAGCTATCAAATTCACAAAGTATCTATCCCCTGGAGAAACAGCTTTAATCATCACATTACTCCTGGACACTATAGGGGTTTCTAAAAGACCTTCAATGCAGGATAGTTCACCAGCCTCCTCACAGTGACCAAAGAGCAGGGGCACATGTGACTCTGAAGTGATACTGAGGAGTACGTACCTAATGCTGCTCTTGACCATACTACCATTTTTTTCTGTTTCTTCTGGTCTTTTTCCTCCTCAACCTTTCACAGTATGAGGAGGTTTCAGAACTGCCAGGAAAACATGGTCAGTGTGGGAATAAACCCCACCTGAAAAGGTAGGGATTTTCGTTTTCCTTGCTTAACCATACAATCACAAATAGGAAGAAAAGGGATATTAGACGTACCTAAGAATTTGCTGTTTCACAAATGCTTTTCTTCACACATGCACAGCAGGCATCTAACTACGTTTTACTTATTTACCCTTCAGCTTGTGAGGAACAGTAAACCAGTCTTACTGTTCTGCAAATGAATGAGTAGATCCATCAGCATTAGTCAGACCTTGGCTAATGTAGACCAGGAGACAGTAAAAGTCCATGCAATTTACTGCAGGTTTAATGAAACATATTCACACTGAAGAAGTGCTACTTCTTTTCTTTTACCGGCTTCACTCACTTTATTATACAGTCCTCTGTGCCTGTGCCATTAAATCCACCAGCTTTCTGGACCATAGCCTCTATAGACATCATCCACTCAGCTAATGAATATCTTCCAGACAACATTCCTTTTATTGGCATCCATAAAAGTCCTAGCTTATTTGACTTGCAAAAGTTAGATCTTTATTGGCTGTGTATGCTTCATTTAGTTAATTAAGAAGTAACCAGCAACGGCCTTGGCTTATCCTGATTTTGAGAATTTATCTGAGTCCATTTCCAGTACTTTAACATGTCAGTTTAGCATGAGTTTTTTTCCTGCACATTATCCCATAGCTAAACCAATGACTAATAATCATTTACTATTGTTTGTAGTCGTGCCTGAAGATTAATATTAGACTGTTCATCTGGTATGTCTTCCAAAACCATGACAAGAGAAAGTCCATGCTTCACAGAATTTCATGATACAAACACGAAACAGAAAAAAAGGTAGAAGTAAAAATGGTATTATTAATGAAACTTTGACTGATAAGGTGGTCTACCCATGTTAGCATTTCTAGCCCTTGGAAAAGCTGCAGAAGTCAGAAGAGGTAATACTATTTTTTTTTTTCTGGTTTATACGTAAATAGAGATCAAATGCAGTTAAATTAATTTTATATTCTGTAAAGAAAGTTCATGGTGCTGTATCTGAAAATGAGTGAGAATATTTTAGGCATCAAAGATCATTTGTTTGGTGGGGTTTTTCTTTCCATATTAGGTTCGTTCAAACTTCTGAGTATTCACATATTGATGGTCAGACAAGCATAGTAACGAAACTCAGCCTTATTGAGCCTTCATGGTGTTCATCCAGTAATCAAGAGAAAGATGATTGAACTAAACAGTCATTCTTGATGGTCACTCATGATTAGTAATGTGATGTCATTACAGGATTAGACCTCCATGAAGTTTACGCCTCTCTTTCAGTTACAGTGTTAAGTGATTGGTAGGATTGTGATTTGTTCATCATTTGAGGGCCAGTGCCAGTGACTGAGGGCAGAATGCCTGTTTGTAGCAGGGATACTTGCTGGCAAACCTATTGTGAGACACAGCAGAGACCCATGAGGGTTGATCTGCCTCTTCATCAGGTGTTTCTACAGGACACTGGTAAACAACAAAGTATTTGTGATTGAAAAATGGTTCCTGAGAGTATAGAAGAAAATACTTTGTGGACACTTCTGACTATATTTTTTGGCTGCTTTTCCATTTTGTAACTCGCATATGTGAAAGGAAAGGCCATTTTCTATCCCTATCAAGTGTATATTAGGACTTTTGTCTATTAGACAGATGACTGTTTTGCAGATACTTCTTGAACAAGGTAACGTATACTGTATAAAACCCTTTATACTTCGTACAGACTTATCATTTTATGGGCACATTTTGTGCAAGGCCCATATAGAAGAAGCAGAGGACATGGGGCACATTCAAAGGGCTCCTCTAAAACACACAGTCCATGGTCTGCTGTGCTGTCCCTACAACACTGTCCTTCCCATCCCATTTTAAACTGATGAGTTTTGTAATGTATAAAGAATCCACAGATCTTCAGTACATTGATCTTTTTCTTATTACTGCCTCTTTATTAGAAAAAGTACATTCATGGTTACAGTCAAGAACCTCCATGTTCTCCATTGCTTTTGGAAAAAGGAACAAAATCCAGCAATGGCTTTTCATGTCTGTTTTCTGTTACCCTAATTTAGAACATTTTGTTGAAATACTGTGCTGAAAAGAAAGCCTCTCCCTGTCCCCTGAGGGTATTTCTAATGCATTGATAAACATGCTAAAGAAAGATTTGTGTTCCACATCAAATGGATGTGGAATTCAAAAATAGCAGCAGCTCAAAAATAGCAGTAGATCTGCAGTACAAAAGGTGCATTGCTCTGAGGGGAATGTTCTGCAGTCAATCTGATGACTTCTGTGACCTTTCCAATGAGATGAGGAAGATCACAAGACCTACACATTGCCTCCTCAGTCCCCAGCCTCAGACCTGTGGATGTCTTGGTGAAAGCTGTAACTGTACATACTTCCCTTGCAGCAATTGCTGTCTGACACAAAAGATGACTTTGAAGACAGAGCCAGGCTAGCTACACAGTTCCAAATCAGGAAAATGTTGGCTAAAAGTTTTAGACTGGTAGCTGTGATCTGATAATTGCACGGTATTAAAATATTTCCTGAATTTATCATTAGAAAAATTAGGTCTAAAAATAGAGATTCCTGCTTGCAGCAGCCCATAATTTTACAGGGTAACATAAAAATCCCATAAATCAGTGATTGTGCATTGGGAGTGAAAGCTATTTAATGTCTAAGACTGAGGAAGAACAGCTAAGACACCTGTGTTGTTTTCTAAGCTCTGCCACAGATTTCTTCTATCTCCTGAGACTAGCCACTTAAGCTATAGGAAACTGTTCAGCAGCTGCAGCCTGAAGTGTGCTTGGGAGCCCTGGACCTTGGATCACCCAAATAAGGATCCAGCTGGGACACACTAGGACTCTCTTCTGAGGCCTTCTTTCAGAGGAAGGGAGGGTTTCATTCACCAACAGAGCTTGGAGTGAAAGCAAAGCAATTGTCCAGGATCTGGGAAAAATGTGCCTTAAATTCTCTACTACTGACCTTGTTTAAGAATAAAAGGATAGAGGTGAGAAAAAATGGGGAAAGCAAGAAATACATAGAAAAAGTGGGAAACCTGTAGCCCCAGTAGGTCTTAAAATTTTTTAAAGACTGTAAAAGTACAAAGAATTATTGTCAATATATTGTCAATATACACAGAATGCTGCTGTGTCTTTGTGAGTTATGCAAAAGGAAGACTGCATTAGTTGAAACAGGTAAGGAATCAATGATAAACAGCAGCTTGCATATTTTGGGAGGCTGAAAAATATAATAAGCAATTCCCTCAGAAACTCTCCTTCATTCATTTGCTTGCTTGAACTGTGCCTCCAAAATCTGTACAGAGGTCTGAATAGCATGTCTTACATTCTGACACTTCCAAACTTTAACTGACAGAGAGCAGAAATGTCATTGAAAAAAGGAGCATCAACAGTAGAGAAAGGAATATGGGCAATTAGGCCTTCACCCTGCCACATCTCCCCAGGCAAGCAGGCTTGATGAAGTCAGAAATGTTGTTTGAGCAGGGTCTAAGACCCCAGTGCAGAAAGCATTTAAACACATGCTTTTGATTTGAACAAGACTTGGACAGATACTTAAAGTTAAGTGCAGTTTGATGAACTGAGGCTTGATGAATGGTAGCAGGATCAGACCTTTACACCAGTCAGCTTGAAGCTGCTTTTAAAGACTCTTCACTTCCATGTTTATAATGCTCCTTTCTAGAAACATCACTATTCAATATAAACCTTGCTTATTTTCCTTTACAGAGGCATTAAATCCTGAAATTAAATTAATTAGTTGCTAATTTTCACTTGGTAAAAATGTGTTGACACAAGGAGTATAATAAACGGTGGTTAGGTCAGACAAATAGTGAAGCATTTACCTGACCCTGAGCCATTATTATAATTAGCTCCTTCTGACACTTTACAGTTTGTTCTTCAATCTACCACTCACCAAACATCCAAAAGGACATCTACCCAACAGCACCAGTTCACAGAAATGTTTTCTGTCCTATAAACAGCATAACAGAATGCCGCGTTAAGTCTTTCTAAGCCTTTAAGCACATTGGGAAAGGCTGCTATTTCAAGTTTTTCCTGTTCTGCCATTTTTTAAAAACATTATTTTACAGGACAGTTGGACATTCAGTGTTCTGTCAGAGCAAACAATAAACTTCAGCACCTCAGGAGCAGCAGCAACAAATATCCAGGACTTGTAAAGAATTGCGCCCACTGTGGAATCCTACAAGCCAGCTCTGTATCATGCTTATTGCCCCTTGTCATGAATTTACTCTTATTTGAATATCTGGCAGTATTTGGATGAAGAAGAAAAATTAATTTAAAGAAGATCATCAGCTGTTCTGAGTTTTTGAGTCAAATGCCAGATCTTTCCAGTTTTCGCTATAAAATACAAACAGGTTATTTTTATAATATGAAGAATTCTGGGCTGCTTTTTTGTCTTTTTGCTTTTTTTTTTAAACAAAGAAACACATGATGTCATGGACAAACAAATATTGTGTTAGTTTGTTTCTAATAACGGGCAGATTTTTTAAAGTAGGAATAACAGGAAAAAAACAAGATAAAAGGAAAAAAAGATGAAGTTAGTGTTGAATGAATTAATAGCAGGCAGGTGGCTGGGTGGGTGTCATGGCAGATAAACACTGAGACGAAGCCAAGGTAATTATAATTATAATCCGGCTAGTAATGCTTTCAGATGAGGGTGTATAAAAACCTCCATAAGTTAATACAGAGATGTTCAGATCAACCTCCTTCTTGCCTGCTCCCCCAAAACACAGTCTCATATATTCAAACTCACATTTTATGCATTTTTTATTTTCTGAGCATTTCAATTAGTATTTTTTAAGAGGGCTATTCTGCTGTAACCAGAGTTTGATCAACTTTCCACTCTCCTCGTGCAACCCTGGAAAACATAAGTATGTAATCAGCCGAGTCTCACTTGACCTCCATGTTTTGCTGGACAGAATTCACCTCTTTCTATCATTCTCTTTTGCAGGTTTTCTCTCCCCACTATGCTATTCACGGGGGTATAAAATGCTCAGGCAAACAGAAGTTAATGGCAGATGTGTCAGCAGCACTTCTTTCCGTAATTTTACTTAATGGATGTAGCCCATAAAAGCAGCCTTAATTAATGGAAACATTTTAAAAGCACTTAAAATAAGCAGGGACAACAGCAGTTGCCAAAAGCAAACTTTATTAATAAAGTATGTTTTAAACTTATTTTCCTGAACGTGAAAAAGGATTTGTGGTGGGTTGAACCCAGCTGGGCATCAGGTGTCCACCGAAGCTGCTCTATAACTCCCCTTCCTTGAACGGACAGGGGAGAGAAAATGTAACAAAAGGCTCTTGGGTTGAGATAAGGACACGAAGATCACTCACCAATTACCGTCACAGGCAAAACAGACTTGACGTGGGGAAATTAGTTTAATTTATCAAATCAGAGTAGGACAATGACAACTAAAACCAAATCCTAAAAACACCTTTCCCCTACCCCTCCCTTCTTCCCAGGCTCAGCTTCATTCCCAATTTTTTCTACCTCCTCCTCCAAAGTGGTGCAGTGGGGCAGGGAACAGGGGTTGTGGTCAGTTTATCATACATTGCCGCTCCTTTTTCCTGAGGGGGAGGACTCCTCACACTCTTGCCCAGTTCCAGCATGGGGTCCCTCCCATGGGAGACAGTCCTCTATGAACTTCTCTAACATGAGTCCTTCCCACAGGCTGCAGTTCTTCATGAACTGCTCCAGCATGGGCCCCTTCCACAGTGTGCAGTCCCTCAGGAACAAACTGCTCCAGCATGGTTTTCTCACAGAGTCACAGCCTCTTTTAGGCATCCACCTGCTCTGGCATGGGATCCTCCATGGGGTTGCAGGTGCATATCTGCTCTACCATTAACCTCCATGAGCTGCAGGTGGACAACCTGCCTCACCGTGATCTTCACCAGAGGCTCCAGGGGAATTTCTGCTTTGGCACCTGGAGCACCTCCTCCCACTTCTTCACTGACCTTGGTGTCTGCAGAGTTCTTTCTCTCACATTCTCACTCATCTCTCTGAAGTTGCTACTGCACAGGGGTTTTTTCCCTCTTTTGAAATAAGCAATCCCAGAGATGCTACCACCATTGCTGATAGGGTTGGCCTTGGTCAGTGACAGGTCCGTCTCAGAGCTGACTGGCATTGGCTCTATTAGACATGGGGGAAGCTTCTAGCAGCTTCTTACAGAAGCCACCCCTGTAGCCCCTCCACTACCAAAATTTTGCCACACAAACCCAATGCAAGATTTTTTGTACACAGTAATTAAAAGAAGTATTTCTTTATTCAAATACCCTAAAAATCTTAAAGGACTTAGGTTTGGGAAATGTTTTGGGTTTTGGAGGTTGAAAGTGAGAAAGGACGGTTTTCTTCCTCCTGTGTGGCAGAGTCAAAATGCTTTTACTATGCCTCATGGGTCTTTTATTATTTAGAGGTCTGAACCTGAAAGGTGCTGAGTGCTCTCAGCTCTCATTGACTTCAATGTCACCCAGTCCTTCAGTCAACTTCCATGGGATCTGAGGGAACACCACATACCATAGCAGATGTTTCCCGCCATAGAGCATCTCCCCATCTTTAGAAACACCAGGGCCTTGATGCGGATTCAGCAGAGCTCTTAGGTTTATGCTTAAGTCTATCCTTAAATAAACACACTTCAGCAGGATTTAGCTACATGCCTAAAAGTTAATATGTGTTTAAATATTTTACCTTCCTGAAACAACCTATTCTTTTATGTTCTGTGGAAGACGTGACAATATGTTCTTTTGTTTAAATATCAAGTCATAATTTAGAAAAAAAAAAAAAAATCGTAGGATAATATATTCTCAGCAGGTAAATAATCTGGACAAATTCCCTTGTCATTTTCTAAAGACATCACAATTCATTTTTCCCTACACGCACTTTGCATTGTTTTGTTGTGTTGGAGATGCATACGTAAAAACTGAACAAACCCCATGTTTTTGTTTCATCAAAGGAAATGGCTTTCTTTAGGAAAATGCCCCCTCACACACCATCTGACACTGGCTTTCCTATCAAATATAAAAAGTAAAAGCAAACTGTCCCCGCCACCTGTGACAAAGTCCCTTCAAACACTTCTCTGTAAAATGCAGCTATTACTAATAGCCATACATTTTGCTACATTTATACATTAGAGTTGTTTTCTTTCATTCCTGATTGAGACAGAATTGTTGTATTATTAACCCAGAGAAGTTCTCTGTCCTTTTTAATTCCAGAATAATGAAACTCATTGGAACTTGGCGGCATTCGGTCCTGCTGACTAATCATTGGCATTGGTTAATGGCAATTTTTAATCAAATCTTATTATTAAATCAGAATATAAAAGATTTAGAAAATGCAAGGTTGCAGCTAGAGGTCATTAGTCATGAGCACAAGAAGTAATCAATACAATTATGGTTGCTCAAATTGTGTTGGATGGGCCAGGTGGCACAGTGTGATAATGTGTTACCCTTTCACCTCTGGTGTCCTGCTTGTATCGCAGATAACAGCAAGTCTGCTGGTTTCCATCTAATCTCTGGTGGATGCTTGAACATGCATTAAAAAGAATTCAACCAAATGGACTAAATTCAATTCTTAGACACACTAGTGTAAATTTTCAGTGGCATTATTCCAGATTTACACTTGCCCCATTGCAATTGGTTTAGCTGTCTCTTTTTTAAAACTAAGATATTGTATTAGATAGTAGGGATGAGCTGGAAACGCTCACTTCACAAGCCTATCAACAGCCTAATCTATTGTTATTCACTGTAGTGCAAGTATGAAGAATTAAAATGAAGTCTTTGTGGAGTTACACTATTGCTAACGAGTGCAGAGATGGATTGTTAAGCAGTTCCTTTTCATTATGAGAATAAGTTATTGAGGTTGCTTTAGTTTGTCTTAGGAATGTATTTAAGAAAGTATCCTCAGGAAGAAGAAAAAGACAAAAGGAAAGTCTAAAAAAACTGAGAGTGTGGGTAACAGGTGGAGCTACAAACAATCTGTGAAAAAGCTGTACTTCATCCTAATAAATGAATTTTCCATCTCAAACTTGTGTTAACTCAATGGCACTAGAAAAGTTTACACCAGCTGTGAATCTGGCCCTACTGGCAAGTGTTCAAGCAAAAATATTACTATCCACAAGCATTTACTTTCCAAAAGAAAGTAACAATCATTTAACAAAATGATTGGCTTGACTCCAATGTTAGGCAATTTTTTAAAGGACTTCACACATGTACCTACCTGAACAAGGGGTGCTGGTCTCCCACCTCTCTCAGCAGACAACACTGAAAAATGCTAGGTTATCACAGAGGTTGATGCCTGGGCCATATACACATCAGGAGGAGGATTACCTTCACAAAGAATTTCAACATTTCCTTAAATACGTCTTTTGGAGATAATTTTCCCCTACAAATGTCATCAGCTTCACTTTGTGCCACTGTATTCCTTGCACTAATCTACACATCCACCCTCCAACACAAACAAAGGAAATTCCAACACAACAAAAACACCGTGTTCACGTGAAGGTGAGATTTCCTTATGAAAGCCTGACAGGTTAAAAAAAGTAGACCATTATGAATTTTTTTTTCTTTATTGCAAACAGTGAAAATATCTCCTTTTTCTTAAATAATGTTTCATCCTGTGAACCTTCACGTATGCATGAATAAGAAATAAAAATTCACACAGCAAGCTAGCTACCAACCATATAGACATAATTGCTTTTGGAAATATTGTACTTGAAGACATTTTCATGTCAGCTGTATGTGTTCGAGTATCATCATAACATGGTGTTTACACCAGATTAATACCATATGCTGTGTGGGAATTATGTCAGGTTATAAATGGAAATACAGTATAATATCTGAAATTCAGGAGTGCATTAGAGTCTGATTTCTTTTAAAGTGCTGTTAATCAAGAAGAACATAAGTTTGAAAAACATTACTTTTGATTTATATGAGTATAGTACAGACAGAGCCCAATTCCAGCTGCCTTTAAGTTTCATTAAACAAGTGTTAAAATTATCACCAATTAGAACTGTTTCTACACACTATTAGTGGACTTGTGACCTCATTAAGGCAGACGAGAGTGCTGCAACAAAATCATGGTGGGTCCTCAGATCTTATGAGAATCATTTTTCTAGCTTGTTTTCTCCCAAAATTATGCCATTTTTCCATGTCTCCTCCAGGACTCTTGTGAGTCTTGTCAACACATTTTAGCTCAAAGCTGAAAGCACTTCTTTAATCTGCATTTTACTCACTGCCTAAGTAATTTAACAGTTGTCGAGCAGGTCAGGAATAGGAATAAAAGTATACAAAAGTGGGGGAAGATGAGGGATGCGAAGAACATGGCAGAAGTGAGTCTAAACAGAAAGCAGAGTTAAAAACAGACAAGAAAGGCAATTTAAGGAGCACAGCCCAAGTACCAAAGCCAGCAAAATCCAAGGGAGCTTTCCACTGATTTTAATCAGACCTCCTGGGAATAACAGTGGGGAGAATAATGAAGGGCGTCAAGAGAGATGGCATCATTACGGCACCGGAGCTTAGCAAAAGGGTAACGGATGTAAAGGTTTACCAAGGGAGCGTCTCCCCACACTGCTGAAGAAGGGGCAGCAGGCTCCCTCACGGGCTAAGCCAACTGGCTCCAGGAGCCAGACAGCTGCGTTTAGTCAGCATCGCACCCCAGGTCTTGATCCCGCTCTCCATGGGGCTCATTAGCCCTGAGACCTGGGCAGCGCTCAGGCTCCCACACTGAGCGGCTTCCTGCAGAGCCAGGGCAGAGTAGAAGTGGAGGAAATCTGGGTTTCCCTGTGTCTCTGCAGACCTGATCCACCTTTCTTTCACATTCAGGCTGCCGAAAACCAGACAAACACCTGACCCCTTGGCCAGCTCCTTAAATTCACACTCAAGTTCTTCGGAACAGACTGCATTACTCAGGTTAGCAGGTTGGAAAGAAGAAAAATGCCAGAAAATGCTCATGCATAAAGTAAAAGCTCCAAGTTTAAATAACAATATTACATTATTAAATGTACAACATTATATGGGAAGCTTTCAGAAAATTACAGTATGTGAGAAGATCCCAAAAGTAAAGGGTGCATTAATCTCTCAAAAAAATTAAACTCAGGTCTAAAGATGATTTTCACGTTAGAACAGATACACGTGCTATAAGATCACAGCTTCTGCCTTAACGAGTAAAGTATCTGCAAGGTACTATATGGAGTGTTTTCCTTTGCTGCAGTAAATTGTCTCCTGTATTTTCCATTAAAACATATATTCATGTTATTCACTTAAAAATTACCAACTCTCTTAGCAATGACAGATTGTCGTTTTGATTAAAATTTAAGGGTATGCTGTTGATTTGACCCCGATTCATATACTGAGTAGGACGTGATATCTTTTGTGCTAATCTCGCTCCAAGCAGATTAATATATATATACACATATATATACACATACACACATATATAAATACATGTATATATAAAAAACTCTGTTGGAGGATTGAATGTAGAAGGAGAGCATTAACTCTCTCTTTGCACAGGATCTATTAATATGAAAATTACTGTAATATGATTAACTGCTCCTCTTAACACCGAAGAGACCAAGTCTGAGAGATTATTTTGCAAGATGATAACATTTCCCTATCCAGTTTGTAACCCTAGGGAAAACTGAAAAAATATGGATTTTGATTTGAACAATAATGAAATGGTAAGTGATATAGCTTTGCTGTGTTATAATGACTGTATTAATTTGCAAGCTCTAGTGCTAAACCAG
This sequence comes from Brachypteracias leptosomus, assembly GCA_013401335.1. Classification (NCBI taxonomy): domain Eukaryota; kingdom Metazoa; phylum Chordata; class Aves; order Coraciiformes; family Brachypteraciidae; genus Brachypteracias; species Brachypteracias leptosomus. The sequence goes on along the minus strand of VYZX01009038.1, from coordinate 77,806 downwards.
AATAGAGGTGCTCAAGGAGATATGCCTGTTATCTAGGCAACAGTTAATATGATGAAAATGCTATTTAGGAGCAACTCCATGTTTTTATCATAAATATAACTTTAATTCCTTGAGAATCTCCATAAAGTCCTGGCAGGATGTAATAAATGCAACCTAATCTAAAAGAGAAGACTGTCATTTATAACCCTTCCCAATCTTAGTCATAGACCGTTTAAAGTTTAAAAACACTTTCTGTAAGAGAATCTATCCCATATTTTCCACCCGATATTACTTCCCTAGTTTAGAAAAATGACTTAACTGTGATAAAGAGATTCAATTTTTACCTTTTTCTTGCTTCTGAGTTAGCATGGCAGTCCTTATCTATTAATTTGCCAGGGAGAATTTCTCTTCAATGATGCTCTTTTCCCCAAAAGTGAAAAAGTCTTTTCAATTTTAATTTTAGTGTAGGAAAGTACTCCACAAGCAAATGACAAAATGGAACTCTATACAGACTGATGTTTTATCACCAAACTGAAAGTGCAAACCTTCTGTGAATGCAGTGGTCTTAACAATTGTCAGAATTTTATATTGCTGATATTTATATATGACTCAGATGAAGGAGCTTTTTTATTCACTGGTGAGGCTATACTATACAGATTTCATGTCATTTCATGTCATGTTCACTGAAGCTAAATTTAATTTGGCAAGACCATAAACCATAGCCAATTTTTCTATAATAATAGCATTTGAAAAACAATATTTCTAAAGTTTCTTGGAGGTCAGCCTTGTGGACTGAGAAATATAGGACTGAATCAAACAATAAACACAATATTATACGATATATAGCTCAGACTTCAGTCAGAGCCTCTCTTGTCTGGCTCCTCTGTGGCACTCCTGTTTAGTCTTGTCTTATGTTGTACCATCATGCAGATACATTGGCATACTCTACACAAATTTTCATCTGGGCAGAAGATACCATAATGAGGCAGGACGAGAAGGAGCAGTGACCTCTACATACATCATCAAACTTGGTAGGGTGCTACAAAGGGTTGTTCTTATTCACAAGCCACTGTTCCCAATGTTTCATTCCTGATGATCTGTTTCACAGTAGCATTTGACATAAGCTAACAGGATGATGTTCATGAAGGAGCAGTATTTAAGATGGCATGTTAGTTGGTTTGTCTTGCCTGGCTGCATAAAATAGATATACAGGTAATCTTACTCAATTTTCTTATGGAGTGCTGAATGAACTTTAAGTCTAGGCATTGTGGCAAGAACAGTACAGGAGCTGGATGTATCTCATGAGGCACGTTGAAGTATGTGATGTTGCTACAAGCTTTGTAGTTAATTGTGATGTTGTAAATGCTTAGTGGTACAATAGAGGTTCCTAAAAGGTGGGAAACAAATCCTTCTGGATAAGTACAAAGAGAAACCTTGCTTCTCAAGGAGGGGTTGGCTTTTCTAGTCCTCCTTGAAGTAAAGAGAGAGGGAGAGAGGTGAGGTTTATTGGTAAACTTCAGAGCATGTCTTCTGATGTTTATCTGTTCAGGAAATTATCATATTTTTTTCTTTGAGTGACAGTGGCACCAAAATTTACTGTAACATGTTAAAGCAGACTTCCAGTTCTGAATTAAAAAAGCACTAGGGGAAAAAAGTATGGGGAACATGCTAAAATGTATCTATCTTGTTTACTTTTTTAAAGCAAATATAAAGCACCTCCAACTGTTCATCAGCAAAACCAGCAGTTGGCTTATAATCATTGAGAATGTGAATATTATGAGAGGAGATTCTCTCTGCGTACTGTCCACATAAGCAGCTACACTAAAAAGGACATGTTTTCCTTTTTGTGTATTCCAAATGCTGACATGATAGTCACAGATTTCTGTATTGCTCAACAGAAAAGCCTTCACCACCTCTCCTGAGACAGAACTGACAAAAAATTATTTGGAATCTGAGGGAATCTGAAGGCTATTCTCCCCACACTGGTATTTTCCTTTAAACACTCTCTTTTGCATTAGTGGAGCAGGAAGGAAGTTTTTTTGTTCAGCTTTGGTGTGCACAAAGTCTTAGTTTCTGGGCAGATTGCAGGATGTTATGGCGTTGGCTATGTCAATATTGTCTGAGTGCATTCTTAAACCCGCTAGCTCTGAGCAGGTAGAAGTCTGTCTGTAGCTAAATGATAACGCTGTATCTGCTATAAATATAATAACATCATCCACACACATACAGATGGCTATGAAAGAGTGATGAGACATCTTATTTTGCCAAATATAGAACCTAATGGAAGAACTCATGTACTCTACATTTTAGCTCCTGAGACTTTTAATCTTTGAACTTTTAAGTTCAGGTTCTTCTTGGCTCTGGGAAAATTCAGATTTTTATTACATTATTTGGTTCTTCCCTCCCCCACTAAAATCCTAGAGTGTGAATTAATTACAAATAAGAATCTTGGCACAGGCTTCAATTTAAAGAGAAATATTTTTCTTTTGCTAACTTTATGCTTTTTCTTCAGGAGATCCAATGAAAGGACAAGTTTAAATTACAACAGGGAACACAATCATCCCAGAAAGGTTTAGAAAAAAAAAAATTCATATAAAAGTTTAAAATATCTTGCAAGAACTCACTCCCAGCAAGGCCCTTTCAGCATTGCTATTAAAATGTAAGCAATCATCTTCATTTAGGTTTATGCAAAAAGAATCCATTGTCACTTAAGCCTACTGCCAATTTCTCAGCTTGTATAAATCACCATTATCCCAGCTTGGTGGAGTAACACTGCTGTACTTTCAGCTCAGAATTTGGCTCCTGTTTTCTATTAATTCTGATACAGAGTAGCTGGATGAAATTCTGTGGCCTGTGTTTTACAGGTAGTTAGACTAGATGCTCTAATGGTCCCTCTTCTGCCTTTAAAATCTATGAATCTAATGAAAATTATGTGTGTGTATCAAGGGGAAAATATGCCTGTTTACTGCACAAAATTCTTGTGCTTCATTGCACAAAAGACATAGAAACCTGAATATTTCTTAAGCCAGGATTTCTTCTCATAGTATTGATAATTATATTACAAACAGTATTTAGCACATGAAATTAATAAATCTTTTGCTTCCTCGTTTACACCAGTTTCCCATATTGTATTAGTAACCACACATTAGCTAATCAGCAGGTTGAGGGGAAAGCTGCCAAAAGCAGATCTGATAATTGGCAGCAGTCAAACAATCATAGCAGGAAACTTTACACTTCCTGCAGACAAGGCTACTGATGAAGACAATGCTGAGATACAACTTTAGGGAAAAAAATTAGGATGTTTAGTTCTTTTATGTTTAATGATCTCTTGGAAAACTGGATTCACAGTTCACAGTGAGATACAGGCATTTTGCACAGAAACAATACAGATAACCTTCCAACATCAGTTAAAGGAAACTTGGTAATTTAGTGATCACCTAGAAACATTTATGAGATTTACAAGCCATTTAAAACACCTTTTTATTTGCCTAAGTCCATATATAATGCATTTATTACTGTAATAAGTGAATGCTTGATCCATTTCCCTGCCCACCATTCCTGAGATAAGTGAATATCAATAAATCCATCCTAAAAGAAGGAATTTTAAACGCATATCAGCCGAGTTTTAGACTCAACCAAGACTTTAGGTGCTTCAGGTAGGACTTAAACCAAAATTCAATATTCTAAGGTTCTGCTCATATATTGCTTAGCCTTGGTCTCACCTGAAGTCCTTCGAGTGTTTAAACTAGTTTCCCAAGTCCCCTCAGGGATTCTCCTTCTAGGCATAGATAGAAATACTTCAATTTTTACGGTATGAAGAAGCTGGGAATTAAAGGAGCTTTGACCTCAAGCATTACCCGCAGCTTGGCATCCTTCATTTATGTCATTCTTGGAGGCATTCTTGCTGATGTTTTACATCAAATATCCTTCAGATTAAATCCAGTAACAGTGTCTCAGAAAAGCAAAGGTGACTATCTCCCACTTCAGCTCACACCTGATGGACTCAGTCTCTCTGGGCCATCACAGCTTTAAATCTCTTCCACAGAGAAGAACAATTTCAACAAGAAAGCATGAGGCGTCCTTACTTCAAAATATGCTATATCTGGACAGGAAGGACAATTCCAAAGAGGAGGCAGAGGAAGAAACATGTCCTAAGAAATGCACTACAAGGCTTTGAGAGAAAGAACTTAGTGAAGTTGTGGAGTCTCCTTCTACAGAGACTTTCAAAACCTGCCTGGATGTATTCCTGTGCAACCTCATCTAGGCAAACCTGCTTTAGTAAGTAGGGGTTGGACTAGATGATCCCCAGATGTCCCTGCCAACCCCTGCCATTCTGTCATTCTGTCATTCTGTGATTCTGTTAACTGTTGCTTTATCCACTATATAAAGCAAAAGTGTAGGAGAAGTCACAAGCTTATGAATCCTAAAAGTTACCTTCCTATATCTTAATATATAGTGACTACATTCTTACAAGGCAGGTATTTAAGTAGCACCCTTGGTACTAACAGTTTTCACAACTTCTCCCTACTACAGGTGGCTGATCAGTGCTGTTCCTTGAACTTTATCCACCTCAGTCCAAGTTGTCACATTACAGACCAAATCCTAACAAATTTCTGATCGTGCAGGAAACCACTCCCTTTCAGCGGCTTTTCTCTTCCTAAAGAAATAAACACATACCACATAAGCAGTCTTTAGGCAGGGGAAAAAAAAACCACAACAAATAAATACAAAACAAATATAAAAATAATGGCAAAAAACAGCTGAAGAACAGTCACTGCACTGCACTCATTTCCAAGCAGTTTATGGTGATAATGCTTCAAATACAGTGTAAGGAGTTTAATAAGTTGTACAAAAAGTGATGTGAGGAGTAAGGAGTAGAGGAGTAAGGTGCAGACTAAGCTTTGAAACTAGGCTGCCTTTGTAGCCATTGAAGGATCCTTGGGAGGTGTGTGTTTTGGAGACACATTTGTAGTACTTATGCTATCTTAGAACAGGATCACCATCTGTTCATGCCTCTTGAATTTCACCCCTATCACCTCCTTTTACAGGTCTGAGGTGAAGTTCTTTGGCCAGCATAGAAATCACAAATTCTGGGACTGTACATCATACCTTTATCTGAGATGCTTTCAAATATATGGAAAATGAGGCCACAAATCTGCACAGTTTCTTTCTACTAAGAAGTGTGGCATCCTTTAAGCTACTGAGCATAGTAGTACTTCAGGGAATATTCTCTTTACTACCACATATCAAAAGCAGAATGAAAATGCAGGGTAAAATGCTGCCCTTGAGGTAATCCCTAATCTTGCAAAAAATCTCTGGGAGTTTTGCTTTTACTTTCAATGCAAGCAGAACAGGACCCTCTGGTAAACCATGTGTTTTGTGGATTAAATGTTCAAGGTTGCACAGCAAAATGGAATGGTAGTCTTCCCCTACAAATTTCAGATTTACTATTTAATTAATTGACTTTGGCAGTTGGCACACAACCTTTTAAAAAAAACATTCTGAAATGTCAGCCTTGAAAGGGGGAAAAAAATCAGTTGACGAATTTAATCTAAGTGCCAACCAAAGCACAAATGTTCCCTGTGGACCCGTTACAACACTGGAGTTCACAACTGATTGCTTGGGAATGAGCAAACTAATGCAGCAAAATATTTACTAACTAAGTAGATGTAGTTCAATATATACACTCTACTCGCCAGATATTTACACCTGTATCCATAAAATGCTGAAATCTTCAGACTTGTTAAATTAATTAATTTAATTAAGGTAAATAAACAGAAATACAGGTTGCTGTTTTCCAAATAAGAAGTTTCACAGACTGAGTGTTCATTTATGATTTCTTTTTTGCTGTTTTTTGTTGTTTTTTTTTCTTTTTACAAATGTGAGAAACCACAAAAAAAGTTGTTCTCCTGATTCCTTTACATACATGTTGTGCAAATTATATATAGTTTACTGGATAGTCTTCAAGAGTGAACTTCAGGTACCATCTGTACATATTTCTGGCACTATTTATTTGCAATTAACCAGGGCCTTATGTTTTATCCCCTGAAATTTGAAGTCTTAAATTCTGGAGGAGGTAAGTTTAGCAGAAGGGAATATTGAATTCAGCATCAGGCTTTCTAATGAGCAAAACCTATCCCTCTGCTCCATATTTAAACCATTGTGACCATGAAAGATTGCTCTTCCTAGGTACAAAAAATCTCTTTGTAAAAACAAATGTTTTAATAGCACCTACAAGTGCAGATTAAATTATTTGCAATGATTCATTAATCTTGATGGCTCAGATACAAGATTTCACCAGTACATGAGGACTTAACTAATAACCAAGAGATTGTAGTAATTTACCCCAGGTGACTCACAGTGTCCAGTCACATAACAAGCCTTTCATCCTGCAGAGCTTCTCTTGAGGCCAGTGTTTAAAAAGTAGAACCTGTAAGAGAACAGATATTGATGTGAGGCACCAGAAACTTACTGACACTGGAGACTGTTTCTTCTACTCTTCTTTCACCCCACCACACTCATCCTATCCCACCCACAGAAACTGCACATCTTGAAACTTGCAGATGTACTCATCTATCCACAGAGACAACCAGCTTAGGGAGAATGCTTGAGCAAACTGTAATAGATTCAGAAAAATCCCTTTAATCATAAAATCACTTGAATTATCTATGTGCAGGTTGCTGTATGAGAAGTAGTAGTCAGAGATATGTCAACAGGGCAGAGCTATGAGCCATATTGACATTTTCAACAAAGGAACAGGCAGAAAAACACAGACAACTGCATCCTCTGTTAGCTAAATCACTTCTCCACTTCTGAAACTGGGGCTAAACTGGACAGGCAGCAAGTAGTTTGTGACAGCTTGGTACACCCCAACTCTTCCTAGTACTGCTTTCATTAATACCTTTTCAGTGTCCTAAATGCTGAGTGATAGGTGTTTTAGCACCCTTCCCAGAAACACCCACCTGTGATGGTAAGATTGGTGGAAATGACTGTTGATGCTGAAAATATAAACATTTCATCCCAGACATCGGTCACATTCTCCTAACTGAGTGAAATTCTCTGAAACCTGCCAGTATACCAGTACATCTGTGTGTGAGTATGTATAAAAGTGAGTGAGGGAGTGGGTGGGGAAAGTATGTGTGGTACAGAACACATAAAACAGAAAACCCCAACCTTATCTCTTTCGATGCACAGGGAAAGTCTATTTGTGTCAGTGCAAGCGCTTCTGAAGCAAACAAACAAGACCAGAGGGAGTAAATGACCATGTTTCCCTCCAGTTTTTTTATACCACCCCTGAACATTGGTATCAACACATTAAGCAGAGGGAACTGGTGAGTTGTCCAATCAGGAGGCCATGAATAAACATCAACATAAAACAGTGAGTCAAGAAGTGATGAGGATTATTGAAATTTGACTGCCTGGTTAAATTAAATCAGGACAGAAAAAAAAAAAATAGAAAAAGAAAAAAAATGTAACCAAACCACAAAATACTGGCCTCATCATTTCATAGAAATAAGTTTTACCATTTCTTAGCACAAATTTACTGTAATTGAGTATGAAAGACAGAAACTCTGAATTCCCCTCTCTCTTCTCAGGTTCATTAGCACCAAAGGGCACAATGAGGAAGCTGTGACTGGGAAGCAATGTCCCTGCTCTGAATATCTCACTGTGATCGCAGCAACTGCCACCAGCTACCACACACATTCACACGTACACTTCACAAATCATATAGATTACAAAACAGAATATCTGAAAGCACCCTTCAACATGGGAACAGTTTTGCTGCATGTGATCAAGAGTTCTTACCAGCCATTTGTCACATTTCCAGCAATGGAGCTAAGGAAGAGCAAAAGAATAGGGAAAACATACACTCATATTTTCTTGATTGGCTCACTCATCCTTTCATGATGTGTTGTCAGGGACTCTCCAATAAGAAGATATTTTAATGGCTCTCAACGGATTTTTATTCTTTGAACCTGTTTAATAACTCCATGTCTCTAAACTTTTTTTGCTGTCACAAAGTAATGAGCTGCACAGTCTAACTACACACTGGGTATTTGTTTCAAACCTACCATCCAGTAGTCCATGTTTTATGCCTTCTAGTTTCCATGTTAGGAGAAGAGTTGAATAAACATTCTTTATTCACCTTCCCCCCACCTGTCACAGTCTCAGGGTATTCCATCATTTCCTCCCCTCAGGTCGAGGACCCCTAGCCTATTTTATCACTCCCTCTGTAGAAGATGGTCCACATATCTGACCACCTTTTTTGCCCTCATCTGTACTGAGCCCCGGGCTGATGATTTTGGAGAACTCAAAGATTTTTTTCTGAGTGGTAAGAGCCAGTTCAAAAGCCTTTACGGTGTATCTAAAGTTGGCACCACTTTACACTGTTTTCCCTGAATTGTTTCTGACATTTTATTACATAGTCAGTCAGTATCATCACATTCCTCTGAAACTCTTTCCAGCTTTTATTTTTCCTAATAGCTTTATATTATTTGTAAGTTATGCTACTTTAGTATTTCTTTTGCCAGATCTTCTACTAACAGGCCCTCGCATATAGCTTTGGGGGACTTCACTGATGAAGTTCTACTGGAAAAGCTGATCATTTATTCCTATATTTTTAATTAGCCTTTACAGAGGAGCAGAGAACCAGGAGAATGGGGTGAAATAAAAATTAGAAATTGATCTGTGATGATGAAGTGCTGGCAATTTTGCACAGTTTAATTATTGATACTTCCTGTGGTACTCATGGTTCATGAAATAAATGTTCTGCCTAAAATATCCTGCACTGAAAAACTAAGGAACTATGATCTAGCAGCTAAGGTTGCAAGTAAAACAAAAAAAATAGGTCTTTCATTTGAAAACACATTGTTAAACTCTTCTTGTCATTAATAGTTCTGGGAAGGTTTTTGCATTGGGCTACTGTCAGCTTTCTACAAAAGCATCTCCTTCTTCTGAAAATATGATACTCTTAATAAAATACCCCTAAACTCAAAGTGCTTCAGCTTGGAAATGATGCCATGATGGGGACAAATAGTAGTTTTGTCATTTGCCTTATTTCCTTCCTTGTGAGCAGGGCTCTGGCTAGATACCATTTCTCATTATGCAGCATGGCCCCCAGCTGCAATGATGGAGCTTACAAATTCAGACCCGATCCTTCAAAAACAGCTGCAAAACATATCCAGAAAACTTCCATTTTCCCACTACTTTCAATTCTTGTGCTCTCTTTTTTTTGAGCTGTGTAATTTTTGAGTTCAGAAGAAAGCTAATATCTGTGGTCCAAATGGTACTGAGAGTACTTTAAAACCAATAATTTAGATGTAAATTTTTAAAAATGCTGAAGTTCCTCATTCATTTCCTATTTCCTCCCCATCGGAAGTGCTAGTATACCCATTTGAAGGGAANTTTTCAAGAAACTTTTTCTTTTCAATATTGCTGACTTCCCAAGACTTTTCTTATGAGAGGGTTATTTTCTCTCTCCAACATTTACATGTCTTGTGCCAGAAACCAAAAAGAGGAAAGGAAACTTGGTCTTTTGGGGGGAAAGATTTTTCCTTTTCTAATTCAAAACATGCATACTGGCAGCCCAGTAGAATTTGTATTTTCTTAGTTTTTCAGATTAGTCTCCATAAGAAGTGGTCAAAATGCAGGTGCAGATGGCCTGGTATGAGCTTAT